>CAJVQC010000039.1:0-19762 GCA_910592285.1 Racocetra persica | reverse complement strand
GTAAAAAAAAATTAAGCTGAATAAATTAAAAAAAAAAGAAAAACGATTAAATAAATAAATAAAATTGAAAAAAGATCAAACTTTTTTTTTAAAAAAAAAAGCTCGAGAACACCAACCTTTGAAAATCATAAACATCCACTGTTGAAGTCACAAATTACCTATCATTGAAGCTACGAATCATCCACTATTGAATCCACAAACTATCTAATGTTGAAGATCAAATAAATAAAAGAAAACGAAATATCGAATAAATTAAACTGAATAAATAAAACATTTGCAAAAAAAAAAAGATTATCATTGAAATCATGAACCATCACTTATTGAAGTCACGCATTGTCCACTGTTGAAATCACGAATCATCCACCACTGAAGTTACGAACCATCCAATGTTGAAATCTTGATGTGCTTGGATGATGACATCTTGCTTTCTAATGATATTTCCTTGCGTTTGAATTATTTCACATCGTTGATCGGAACTATCCACTGTTGAAGTCACGAACCATTCACCGTTGAAGTCACAAACCACATATTGTTAAAATAAAAAAAAATTGAATAAATTAAACTGAATAAGTTAAAAAAAAAAAAAAAAAAAAAACGAATAAATCAATAAAAAAAAAAAAATTTTGAAAAAAAATAAAAATTTTTTTTTTTAAAAAAAAGATCAAGACCACTCACCTTTGAAATCATGAGCCATCCACTGTTGAAGTCACGAATCATCTGCTGTTAAAGCTACGAATATCCACTATGGAAATCACAAACTACCTACTGTTGAAGAAAATCAAATAAATAAAAATCGAATAAATTAACCGAATAAATTAAATAAATAAAAAAATCGATCGAGACCACGCACCATTGAAACCATAAGCCATACACTGTTGAAGTCATGCATTGTCCACTATTGAAATCACGAATCATCCACCACTGAAGTTACGAACCGTCCATTGTTGAAGTCACGAATCATCCGCCGTTGAAATCACAAACCATTTTTGTTGAAGTAAAAAGATTGAATACATTAAACTGAATTAAAAAAAAAAAAAAAAAATTTTTTTAAAAAAAATTGACCACCCACATTTGGGTCATGAGCCACAAACCACCTACTGTTGAAGATCAAATAAATAAAAGAAAAAGAAAATCGAATAAATTAAACCGAATAAATTAAACCGAATAAATTCAACCCCCGAATAAATAAAAAATTTTGTTGAAAAAAAAAAATCGAGACAATCACCATTGAAATCATGCCATCCACTGTTGAAATTACGAATCATCTACTGTTGAAGTCATGCATTGTCCACTGTTAAAGTTACGAATCATCCACCGCTGAAGTTACGAACTGTCCACTGTTTAAGTAAAAAGATCAAATAAATTAACCCGAATAAGTTAAAAACAAAAAATAATAATTTTTTTTTAAAAAAAAAAAGATCGAGACCACCTATCATTGAAATCATGAATCATCCACTGTTGAAGTTACGAACCGTCCACTGTTGAAGTCAATCATTAGGGTGATCATCAAACTAATCAAATCCAATCATCCGCTGTTAAAGTCTTCATGAAATCATCCACTGTTGAATTTATGAACCGTTTACTGTTGAAATTCATAAACAATCTACTATTGAAGTCACAAGTCACTTGTTAAAGTAAAAAAAAAATAAAAATAAAAGGCAAGACAAAATTAAAACAAATCATTTACTGTTCAAGTTACAAACTATAACGATAATAAAAAAAAAAACATAGTAACCAATACGTGATCCGATCCGTTTCTAGGTAGTAGATTTAGAGATTGTACCCGGGTAGACATTTTTATTTTATGGTATAATAAATTACCCGAATAACCGGGTAATTTAATAATACCCGGGTAGAAATTTTCTCGACGGGTAGATTATCTAACGCGTAATAGGAACATAGAAAGACTTTCGTATGATTGGCTGGTGTAAATCAATTGCCCGGGTAACTTAGAGTTAGGGATGTGAAAAGTTCGGTCCGGTCCAACTCGGCTCCAGAAGTCGAGTCATAATTTGTACTCGGTTCCAAGCAGACTTGGGACGAAACCAGTTATTTAAGTAATACTGTAATACAAGATTCAAAGGTTGAACCTTGTATTGCTTAAATAATGTGGTGCTACGTATTTCACATGACAGAATGAGTTTTTTTTTTTTTTGTTCTGAGTCTGCTTGGGACCGAGTACAAATTAAGACTTCTGGAGTCGAGTTGGACTGGACATCCCTACTTAGAGTTACGTGATGTTCATTGATGTTCTAAGCACGTTCAACTAATCATAATTAATCCCTACACGTAAACAAATTTTGCATTTTTTTTAAAACATTGAACGAAGTTTTCTTAATAACTACCTGGCAAAATTCTATAAAACTTTTTTTATTTTAATTCTATATATACATACAATTAAGATAAAAAAAAAAACTTTTATCAAATTTTGTCTGATGATTATCGAGAAAAGTTTAGAAAAATCTGTTCTATCAGTAAATTAAGTGTTTTTGAATTTTTTTAAGCTTTGAACAAAAATTTTCTCATTATCTGACTAAATTCGATAAGTTTTTTATTTTAATTCTATAAATTCATAGAATTAAATAAAAAACAAGTTCATTGAATTTGGGCAAGTAGCTGTCATGAAAACTTCGCTCATGTTCCGTCTATCAGTAAATTGAGCTAAATTTTTTTAAACTTTGAAGTTTTCTCGATACTTACCTGACTGAATTCGATGATTTTTTTTTAATTTTAATTCTATGAGTGTGTAGAATTAAAGTAAAAAATAATCCATCGAATTTGGTTAGGTAGTTATCGAAAACTTCGCTTAAAGTTTAGAGAATTTGGGAAGATTTAAGAAGAGTTAACCCAGTGATTATAACAATTATCACCCCGATATTAGACGATCACAGGTTTTATGACGTTTGTTTACTTATTTGCGCGAGCAACACAAACCGCGTAAAGATAGAAATTTAGGGTTAGGGCGTTAACATTAGAGGCTATAACAAGGTATGTATATAGAGAGTACTATGATTTTTCGGTTTTAGATTAGAGGCGTTTACGGTTACACAGTGTACGTAATTTAAATTTTCACGTGATTATGCCGAGAGTGATAATCACTGGGTTAACTCTTCTTAAAGTGTCCCGAGAATTTGTCTCTTCGCTTTAAACTTTGAGAGAAGCATTCTCGATAACTTTCTAATCAGATTACATGAATTTTTTTATTTTAATTCTATACATTATTATAATTTTATCGAATTTTGTTAGGTGGTTGTCAAAAAAACTTGCTTAAGTTTAGAAGAAATCTGTCTCACCTATTAGGCGAAAGTTAATTTTTTTGTTTTGCATTACCTGCCAACCCAAATTTTTCAAAAACTTGAAATTTTTTTTAAACGAAAATAATAATATTTATTTTAATCATTTTAATGAATTTAATTCAAAAAAATCAATAGTTATTTAATCAAATATGAAGACATACAAGATTTACTCAATTATAATTCAGAAAAATAGTACAATATCGAAACATTTTGAGATGTTACCCTTTATGAAATCTGATTGGTTGAATCTAATATAGTAATGTATGTAAAATTTTAGCACATTATTATCTGATGATGCTGAAATTTGAACTTATTTGTTTTAAGTTAGAAGTTAAGGTTAGAGTTCATAATAAAAGGGTATAGGAGTAAATGTGGATTTTAATAGGGTTGATATTTTCAATTTTTGTGTAATCATGCTTATGTGAAACTTGCACTTAGTCATCAATAATATATAATAATGCTAATACTACAGTGATTGCAAAGAAGGTCTAGAAAAATAATGTGCAACAATTTTTTTCTGCATTAGATTGTTTATTTTGGTTTAAACAAATAAGGATATTATAACACGGTAGACGATCATTCACAGAGAATGTATGGAGTGAATAATAATTTCTAGATCTTTTTTATGTCTCATAATGTAGATTGTTTTTGCTTGTTTGATCAACAACAATGGGCTCTATATGATTATCACTTCTAATTAACAGTTTTGGCTTAGCATTAGACCTAAAAGTTTACAAATTTACTAGACATCATGCACAAATAATTTTCTTAAATTACATACGTACAATTAGTTTTATGATAAATATGTAAATCTCAGGTCTATTCTAAGAATGTCTTTTCTAGTTTCATACTGATAGAAATCTCTAACATAAAGATAAATATCAATATTCTATTTGTATTTCTATTTTTGGCCAATTTTTATCAATTGAATTTGTATTTCGGAAAGGAATAAAGGTTTTGAAAGTCTATTATTAATAAGCATTAATTTTTAAATTTTAAAATGGATAACATATTAATACAGTTACAAGTCATTCTTATATTTGGTAAGTTACCAATAGGTTTAAATTCAATATAGTTTTATAATGCCTTATGATTTAACTGATTTAAACGTTAATGAACTTGAAATCATTTGAACAAGCAAAATGCTTTTTCAAGAAAGCCTTAAAAATTAAAGACTTTGCTACATAAAACTTCAGTCTATTAATTTAGATTAAAAAAAAAAAATCTGACCCTGATCGAAATTTCAAATGTCATTTAATGCAAAACAAAAAATCATCTTTGTGTAGCCTTAGTAATTTAAGTGTTGTTGAATTTTTAAAGTTTTCCTGACCAAATCCGATAAAAATTTTTTATTTTAATTATATGAATATGTAAAATAAAATAAAATAAAAATTCATTTAATTTGGTTAGAAAGTTATTGAGAAAACTTCTCTCAAAGTTTAAAAAATTTAGAAACACTAAATTTACTTATAAACAAATTAGTTCTTTCTAAAATTAAGCAAAGTTTTTCGATCATTACCTGACAAAATTCGATAAATTTTTTTTATTTTTAATCCTACATACAGTCAGACCTCTCTATAGTCACCTTCTCTATAGTCATATTTGCTTATAATCATATAAAATTTTAAAATCAACGTATATAGTACTTATAAAATTTAATCTCCATATAAGCACAAACTCTCTATAAGCATCAAATTCTTAAAGCCAAGGGTGTGATTATAGAGAGGTTTGACTGTACTTCTTAAAGTTTAATAAATATCTTAATAGAATAAATCTTAATTTAAAATTAGTATATTTTAATATTATTTAAATATAAAGTTATTTAAAATATTATATAGTTTATTATTTTTTTAATTCAGTGGTCTTGCCATTATTATTTTATTAGAAGTACTAGAAAGTTTAATAATAGATGAATCTGACTTTCTATACTATATTCCTATGTTAATGAAGATTCACTCAACCTTATAGCCTAAGTGTAATACTATTTAGTAGCATTTAGCTTCATATTAGATCTTTAACTTCTTGAAGATTTAAGCTTTTTGATTATTAGTCCAAGCAGCTGCATGTTTTATCAAGAAGCCAAATTAGAATAAGCAAAAACAAAAAAAGAAAAACACAGAAATATAGGAGATAGTAATAAAATATACTAAAAGAAATAAGAAAATAATGAAAAAAAATAAAAAATTTGTCTATTCTAATATTATATAGTATTTATAGGCTTATAAAAAGTTTATAAAAATTATATACTACTAAACAATTAGTCTTTACTTCAAATTTATCTAAATAGTATATAAAAGTTAAAAACTAATGTAAAAACTTCTTTAACTAGAACTATCACAAGTCAAATAAAATCATATCAAGATGATGCATATTAGATAAATATTGGGAATATATCAAGTATCCTGATATTAAAAGTAAATATCATAGGGCTATTAGATTAAACAATAAGTATTCTGAGATATCTAAGAAATATAGAAATCAAATTGGCAACTTATTGAACTAATCGATAAAACTATTGATAAATCTATATTTTAATAAAAGTTTGCTTATATTTACAAATAATCAAAAGTAATATCAGTAAATATTAGTAAATTTCAAGCTCATATGAAGTTATATATAAAATATCATGTTATATTAATATCAAGAATATATCAGAAATCAATTTGTCACTGATAATAAATTTATATTTTATAGGTCTATCAGCATACTGATATTCCTATTAATAAATTTATATATATTCTAATTTAACCAGATAATATAGCAAATAAATCAATAGAACTATCAATTAATCTATAAATTTATAATAGATTTTTATAATAATAAATATTTAAAAATAACATCTGGTAAATTATATTATATGAACATAAATTAATAGACAATACATCTGTTATCTAGAGAGGATCTGTAAATTTTTATAAGTAAATTTTATTATTAAGCCAAATGTAGAGCACTCTAATCTAAAACTTTTTTTATTAAATAAATCACTCTTAGGCTTCTAACAAAAGTTGTAAAGCTTATCAAGATGTATTTAACAGTAGTAAAAATGTTAAAATTAGCCTTGTGGTTCTTGAGAAATCTTTAAAAAATATTTTACTAATATATAAAAATTTTTTTAAAAAAAAACTAATTTTTTTAAAAAAATTTTATATGTTAGCAAAATATTTTGTAAAAATTTCTCAAGAACTACAAGACCAATTTTAATATTCTTATTATTGTTAAATGTATCTTGATAAGCTCTACAACTTTGTTAGAAGCCCAAGAGTAATTTATTTAATAAAAAAAGTTTTAGATTAGAGTATTCTATATTTGGCTCAATAGTAAAATTTATTTATAAAAATTTGCAAATCCTCTTCAGATGACAGATGTATTGTCTATTAAATTTGAAACTTTCTATTAATAGGAATAACAGATATATATTCTCTTAGGTCTTTTTTTCAACTATAATAGTACCAGAAATAAATTGATTTAAAATATTTTATATAGGGATTATATAATTTATACTTATATTATAAAAGCTCTAATTCTACAATTCGATATTACAAATATCATTAACCTAGCAATGATATCTAATTTTATAGTTGTTAATAGCTTTATACTATTGTATAAATACCAAACTATGTTTTTTTAGGCTTTTTAGTAGCTATACAATATGCTTGAAATAGAATTAAATGATACTCAGATATATATTGATGAAATCATTATCTAATATAAATTTGGCTAAAATTTTTGCTGATCTTTTATATCTTGTCAAGAATATTGAACCAAAAATTTCATCTTTGATTTTTACTTTTCTATATTCTGTTACTCTAGACAAAACCAGTATAGCCTCTAATGTACCAATATCTCTATCACATATAGACTCAAAACTATAATTTTATGCACTATTATTCTTTTTTTTTTTTACAGATAGGTTTGATCTTTTTCTTCATCGCTTCTTCGTTTGGAATTATGTTTTTAACTTTGGTAGCTACTATATATATATTATATTAGTTGATTTTCTGAACATGTTTAACTATCACCTATTTCTTTTTTATAGGTAGGTTTAATCTTTTTCTTTATCACTTCTTCATTTAGAATTATACTTCTGGCTTTAGGTAGCTACTATGTATATATTCTGTTAGTTGATTTTCTGAACATGTTTAACTACCAGCTTTTTCTTTCTTACAGATAGGTTTGATCTTTCTCTTTGTCACTTCTTTATTTGAAATTATGCTTCTGGTTTTGGATAGCTATTATGTATATATTGTGTTAGTTGATTTTCTGAACATGTTTAACTACACCCTTTTTTTTCTTACAGATAGGTTTGATCTTACTTTTCGTCACTTCTTTATTTAAAATTATGCTGCTGGCTTTGGGTGGCTACTACATATATATTCTGTTAGTTGATTTTCTAAATATATTTAACTACTACCTTTTTCTTTCTTACAGGTGGGTTTGATCTTTCTCTTCATTGCTTCTTCATTTGGAATTATGTTTCTGGCTTTAGATAGCTACTACATATATATTCTGTTAATTGATTTTCTAAACATATTTAACTACCACCCTTTTCTTTCTTACAGATGGATTTGATCTTTCTTTTCTTCACTTCTTCATTTAGAATTATGCTTTTGGCTTTGAGTGGCTATTTTGTATATGTTGTATTAGTTGATTTCTTAAACACATTTAACTACCACCTTTTTTTTTCTTACAGGTGGGTTTGATCTTTCTCTTCATCATTTCTTTGTTTAGAATTATACTTCTGGCTTTGGGTGGCTATTACGTATATATACTGTTAGTTAATTTCCTGAACACCACCCTTTTTTTTCTTACAGGTGGGTTTGATCTTTCTCTTTGTTACTTCTTTGTTTGAAATTATGCTTCTGGCTTTGAGTAGCTACTACATATATATTCTGTTAGTTAATTTCTTAAACACATTTAACTACCACTCTTTTTTTTTTTACAGGTAGATTTAATCTTTCTCTTTGTTGCTTCTTTGTTTAAAATTATACTTCTGGCTTTGGGTGGCTACTATGTATATATTCTGTTAGTTGATTTTTTGAACATGTTTAACTACCACTCTTTTTTTTCTTATAGGTAGATTTGATCTTTCTCTTTGTCACTTCTTCATTTAGAATTATGCTTATAGCTTTGGGTGGCTATTATATATATATTATATTAGTTGATTTTCTGAACACATTTAACTATCATCCATTTCTTTCGTATAGGTGGGTTTAATCTTTCTCTGTTGTTTTTTTATTTGGAATTATGCTTCTGGCTTTTGGTGACTACTATATATATATTGTGTTAGTTGATTTCCTAAACATATTTAACTACTACCTATTTTTTTTTACAGGTGAGTTTGATCTTTCTTTTTATTGCTTCTTTATTTGGAATTATACTTCTGATTTTGGGTAGCTACTACATATATATTCTGTTAATTGATTTTCTAAACATATTTAACTACCACCCTTTTCTTTCTTACAGATGGATTTGATCTTTCTTTTCTTCACTTCTTCATTTAGAATTATGCTTTTGGCTTTGAGTAGCTATTTTGTATATATTGTATTAGTTGATTTCTTAAACACATTTAACTACCACCTTTTTTTTTTACAGGTGGGTTTGATCTTTCTCTTTGTTATTTCTTTGTTTAGAATTATACTTCTGGCATTGGGTGGCTATTACATATATATACTGTTAGTTGATTTCCTGAACACCACCCTTTTTTTTCTTACAGGTGGGTTTGATCTTTCTCTTTGTTACTTCTTTATTTAAAATTATGCTTCTGGCTTTGAGTAGCTATTACGTATATATTCTGTTAGTTAATTTCTTAAACACATTTAACTACTACTCTTTTTTTTTTACAGGTAGGTTTAATCTTTCTCTTTGTTGCTTCTTTGTTTGAAATTATACTTCTGGCTTTAGGTGGCTACTATATATATATTCTGTTAGTTGATTTTCTGAACATGTTTAATTACTACTCTTTTTTTTTTTACAAGTAGGTTTGATCTTTCTCTTTGTCACTTCTTTGTTTGAAATTATGCTTTTGGCTTTGGGTAGCTGCTATATATATATTCTGTTAGTTGATTTTTTGAACATGTTTAACTACTACCCTTTTCTTTCTTACAGGTGGGTTTGATCTTTCTCTGTTGCTTCTTCATTTAGAATTATGCTTCTAGCTTTAGATGGCTATTATATATATATTGTATTAGTTAATTTTCTGAACATATTTAACTACTACTCTTTTTTTTCTTACAGATGGGTTTGACCTTTCTTTTCATCATTTTTTTATTTGAATTATGCTTCTGGTTTTGGGTGGCTACTACATATATATTCTGTTAGTTAATTTTCTGAACACGTTTAACTACCATCCTTTTTTTTTATAGGTAGGTTTGATCTTTCTTTTCATTGCTTCTTCATTTGACTTATTACTAACTATCTAGCACAAACTATAATCAACTACTCAACCTAATTCTTAATTAACAAACTGAATATATATATAGTAGCCACCCAAAGCCAGAAGCATAATTTCAAATGAAGAAGCACTGAAGAAAAAGATCAAGCCCATCTATAAGAAAAAAAAAAGTAGTAGTTAAATATATTTACAGAAAATTAACTAACATAATATTTACATAGTAACCACCTAAAGTTATAAATATAATTCTAAATGAAGAAGTAACAAAAAGAAAGGTCAAACCTATCTGTAAGAAAAAAAAAGGTGGTAGTTAAACATGTTCAGAAAATCAATTAACAGAATAAATATATAGTAGCTATCTAAAGCCAAAAGTATAATTCCAAATGAAGAAGCAATGAAAAGAAAGATCAAACCTACCTATAAAAAAAAAGGATGGTAGTTAAACGTGTTCAGAAAATTAACTAACAGAATATATATGTAGTAGCCACCCAAAACCAGAAGCATAATTCAAATAAAAAAATGATGAAAAGAAAGGTCAAACCCATCTGTAAGAAAAAAAAGAGTAGTAGTTAAATATGTTCAGAAAATTAACTAATACAATATATATATAATAGCCATCTAAAGCTAGAAGCATAATTCTAAATGAAGAAGCAACAGAGAAAGATCAAACCCACCTGTAAGAAAGAAAAGGGTAGTAGTTAAACATGTTCAAAAAATCAACTAACAGAATATATATATAGCAGCTACCCAAAGCCAAAAGCATAATTTCAAACAAAGAAGTGACAAAGAGAAAGATCAAACCTACTTGTAAAAAAAAAAAGAGTAGTAATTAAACATGTTCAGAAAATCAACTAACAGAATATATATATAGTAGCCACCTAAAGCCAGAAGTATAATTTCAAACAAAGAAGCAACAAAGAGAAAGATTAAACCTACCTGTAAAAAAAAAAGAGTAGTAGTTAAATGTGTTTAAGAAATTAACTAACAGAATATATACGTAATAGCTACTCAAAGCCAGAAGCATAATTTTAAATAAAGAAGTAACAAAGAGAAAGATCAAACCCACCTGTAAGAAAAAAAAGGGTGGTGTTCAGGAAATCAACTAACAGTATATATATGTAATAGCCACCCAATGCCAGAAGTATAATTCTAAACAAAGAAATAACAAAGAGAAAGATCAAACCCACCTGTAAAAAAAAAAGGTGGTAGTTAAATGTGTTTAAGAAATCAACTAATACAATATATACAAAATAGCTACTCAAAGCCAAAAGCATAATTCTAAATGAAGAAGTGAAGAAAAGAAAGATCAAATCCATCTGTAAGAAAGAAAAGGGTGGTAGTTAAATATGTTTAGAAAATCAATTAACAGAATATATATGTAGTAGCTACCCAAAATCAGAAGTATAATTCCAAATAAAGAAGCAATAAAAAGAAAGATCAAACTCACCTGTAAAAAAAAATAGGTAGTAGTTAAATATGTTTAGGAAATCAACTAACACAATATATATATAGTAGTCACCAAAAGCCAGAAGCATAATTCCAAATAAAAAAACAACAGAGAAAGATTAAACCCACCTATACGAAAGAAATGGATGATAGTTAAATGTGTTCAGAAAATCAACTAATATAATATATATATAATAGCCACCCAAAGCTATAAGCATAATTCTAAATGAAGAAGTGACAAAGAGAAAGATCAAATCTACCTATAAGAAAAAAAAGAGTGGTAGTTAAACATGTTCAAAAAATCAACTAACAGAATATATACATAGTAGCCACCCAAAGCCAGAAGTATAATTTTAAACAAAGAAGCAACAAAGAGAAAGATTAAATCTACCTGTAAAAAAAAAAAGAGTGGTAGTTAAATGTGTTTAAGAAATTAACTAACAGAATATATATGTAGTAGCTACTCAAAGCCAGAAGCATAATTTCAAACAAAGAAGTAACAAAGAGAAAGATCAAACCCACCTGTAAGAAAAAAAAGGGTGGTGTTCAGGAAATTAACTAACAGTATATATACGTAATAGCCACCCAAAGCCAGAAGTATAATTCTAAACAAAGAAATGATGAAGAGAAAGATCAAACCCACCTGTAAGAAAAAAAAAGGTGGTAGTTAAATGTGTTTAAGAAATCAACTAATACAACATATACAAAATAGCCACTCAAAGCCAAAAGCATAATTCTAAATGAAGAAGTGAAGAAAAGAAAGATCAAATCCATCTGTAAGAAAGAAAAGGGTGGTAGTTAAATATGTTTAGAAAATCAATTAACAGAATATATATGTAGTAGCTATCTAAAGCCAGAAACATAATTCCAAATGAAGAAGCAATGAAGAGAAAGATCAAACCCACCTGTAAGAAAGAAAAAGGTAGTAGTTAAATATATTTAGAAAATCAACTAACAGAATATATATGTAGTAGCCACCCAAAGCCAGCAGCATAATTTTAAATAAAGAAGTGACGAAAAGTAAGATCAAACCTATCTGTAAGAAAAAAAAGGGTGTAGTTAAACATGTTCAGAAAATCAACTAACACAATATATACATAATAGCTATCCAAAACCAGAAGCATAATTTCAAATAAAGAAGTGACAAAGAGAAAGATCAAACCTATCTGTAAGAAAGAAAAAGCTGGTAGTTAAACATGTTCAGAAAATCAACTAACAGAATATATACATAGTAGCTACCTAAAGCCAGAAGTATAATTCTAAATGAAGAAGTGATAAAGAAAAAGATTAAACCTACCTATAAAAAAGAAATAGGTGATAGTTAAACATGTTCAGAAAATCAACTAATATAATATATATATAGTAGCTACCAAAGTTAAAAACATAATTCCAAACGAAGAAGCGATGAAGAAAAAGATCAAACCTATCTGTAAAAAAAAAAAAGAATAATAGTGCATAAAATTATAGTTTTGAGTCTATATGTGATAGAGATATTGGTACATTAGAGGCTATACTGGTTTTGTCTAGAGTAACAGAATATAGAAAAGTAAAAATCAAAGATGAAATTTTTGGTTCAATATTCTTGACAAGATATAAAAGATCAGCAAAAATTTTAGCCAAATTTATATTAGATAATGATTTCATCAATATATATCTGAGTATCATTTAATTCTATTTCAAGCATATTGTATAGCTACTAAAAAGCCTAAAAAAACATAGTTTGGTATTTATACAATAGTATAAAGCTATTAACAACTATAAAATTAGATATCATTGCTAGGTTAATGATATTTGTAATATCGAATTGTAGAATTAGAGCTTTTATAATATAAGTATAAATTATATAATCCCTATATAAAATATTTTAAATCAATTTATTTCTGGTACTATTATAGTTGAAAAAAAGACCTAAGAGAATATATATCTGTTATTCCTATTAATAGAAAGTTTCAAATTTAATAGACAATACATCTGTCATCTGAAGAGGATTTGCAAATTTTTATAAATAAATTTTACTATTGAGCCAAATATAGAATACTCTAATCTAAAACTTTTTTTATTAAATAAATTACTCTTGGGCTTCTAACAAAGTTGTAGAGCTTATCAAGATACATTTAACAATAATAAGAATATTAAAATTGGTCTTGTAGTTCTTGAGAAATTTTTACAAAATATTTTGCTAACATATAAAATTTTTTTAAAAAAATTAGTTTTTTTTTAAAAAAATTTTTATATATTAGTAAAATATTTTTTAAAGATTTCTCAAGAACCACAAGGCTAATTTTAACATTTTTACTACTGTTAAATACATCTTGATAAGCTTTACAACTTTTGTTAGAAGCCTAAGAGTGATTTATTTAATAAAAAAAGTTTTAGATTAGAGTGCTCTACATTTGGCTTAATAATAAAATTTACTTATAAAAATTTACAGATCCTCTCTAGATAACAGATGTATTGTCTATTAATTTATGTTCATATAATATAATTTACCAGATGTTATTTTTAAATATTTATTATTATAAAAATCTATTATAAATTTATAGATTAATTGATAGTTCTATTGATTTATTTGCTATATTATCTGGTTAAATTAGAATATATATAAATTTATTAATAGGAATATCAGTATGCTGATAGACCTATAAAATATAAATTTATTATCAGTGACAAATTGATTTCTGATATATTCTTGATATTAATATAACATGATATTTTATATATAACTTCATATGAGCTTGAAATTTACTAATATTTACTGATATTACTTTTGATTATTTGTAAATATAAGCAAACTTTTATTAAAATATAGATTTATCAATAGTTTTATCGATTAGTTCAATAAGTTGCCAATTTGATTTCTATATTTCTTAGATATCTCAGAATACTTATTGTTTAATCTAATAGCCCTATGATATTTACTTTTAATATCAGGATACTTGATATATTCCCAATATTTATCTAATATGCATCATCTTGATATGATTTTATTTGACTTGTGATAGTTCTAGTTAAAGAAGTTTTTACATTAGTTTTTAACTTTTATATACTATTTAGATAAATTTGAAGTAAAGACTAATTGTTTAGTAGTATATAATTTTTATAAACTTTTTATAAGCCTATAAATACTATATAATATTAGAATAGACAAATTTTTTATTTTTTTTCATTATTTTCTTATTTCTTTTAGTATATTTTATTACTATCTCCTATATTTCTGTGTTTTTCTTTTTTTGTTTTTGCTTATTCTAATTTGGCTTCTTGATAAAACATGCAGCTGCTTGGACTAATAATCAAAAAGCTTAAATCTTCAAGAAGTTAAAGATCTAATATGAAGCTAAATGCTACTAAATAGTATTACACTTAGGCTATAAGGTTGAGTGAATCTTCATTAACATAGGAATATAGTATAGAAAGTCAGATTCATCTATTATTAAACTTTCTAGTACTTCTAATAAAATAATAATGGCAAGACCACTGAATTAAAAAAATAATAAACTATATAATATTTTAAATAACTTTATATTTAAATAATATTAAAATATACTAATTTTAAATTAAGATTTATTCTATTAAGATATTTATTAAACTTTAAGAAGTACAGTCAAACCTCTCTATAATCACACCCTTGGCTTTAAGAATTTGATGCTTATAGAGAGTTTGTGCTTATATGGAGATTAAATTTTATAAGTACTATATACGTTGATTTTAAAATTTTATATGATTATAAGCAAATATGACTATAGAGAAGGTGACTATAGAGAGGTCTGACTGTATGTAGGATTAAAAATAAAAAAAATTTATCGAATTTTGTCAGGTAATGATCGAAAAACTTTGCTTAATTTTAGAAAGAACTAATTTGTTTATAAGTAAATTTAGTGTTTCTAAATTTTTTAAACTTTGAGAGAAGTTTTCTCAATAACTTTCTAACCAAATTAAATGAATTTTTATTTTATTTTATTTTACATATTCATATAATTAAAATAAAAAATTTTTATCGGATTTGGTCAGGAAAACTTTAAAAATTCAACAACACTTAAATTACTAAGGCTACACAAAGATGATTTTTTGTTTTGCATTAAATGACATTTGAAATTTCGATCAGGGTCAGATTTTTTTTTTTTAATCTAAATTAATAGACTGAAGTTTTATGTAGCAAAGTCTTTAATTTTTAAGGCTTTCTTGAAAAAGCATTTTGCTTGTTCAAATGATTTCAAGTTCATTAACGTTTAAATCAGTTAAATCATAAGGCATTATAAAACTATATTGAATTTAAACCTATTGGTAACTTACCAAATATAAGAATGACTTGTAACTGTATTAATATGTTATCCATTTTAAAATTTAAAAATTAATGCTTATTAATAATAGACTTTCAAAACCTTTATTCCTTTCCGAAATACAAATTCAATTGATAAAAATTGGCCAAAAATAGAAATACAAATAGAATATTGATATTTATCTTTATGTTAGAGATTTCTATCAGTATGAAACTAGAAAAGACATTCTTAGAATAGACCTGAGATTTACATATTTATCATAAAACTAATTGTACGTATGTAATTTAAGAAAATTATTTGTGCATGATGTCTAGTAAATTTGTAAACTTTTAGGTCTAATGCTAAGCCAAAACTGTTAATTAGAAGTGATAATCATATAGAGCCCATTGTTGTTGATCAAACAAGCAAAAACAATCTACATTATGAGACATAAAAAAGATCTAGAAATTATTATTCACTCCATACATTCTCTGTGAATGATCGTCTACCGTGTTATAATATCCTTATTTGTTTAAACCAAAATAAACAATCTAATGCAGAAAAAAATTGTTGCACATTATTTTTCTAGACCTTCTTTGCAATCACTGTAGTATTAGCATTATTATATATTATTGATGACTAAGTGCAAGTTTCACATAAGCATGATTACACAAAAATTGAAAATATCAACCCTATTAAAATCCACATTTACTCCTATACCCTTTTATTATGAACTCTAACCTTAACTTCTAACTTAAAACAAATAAGTTCAAATTTCAGCATCATCAGATAATAATGTGCTAAAATTTTACATACATTACTATATTAGATTCAACCAATCAGATTTCATAAAGGGTAACATCTCAAAATGTTTCGATATTGTACTATTTTTCTGAATTATAATTGAGTAAATCTTGTATGTCTTCATATTTGATTAAATAACTATTGATTTTTTTGAATTAAATTCATTAAAATGATTAAAATAAATATTATTATTTTCGTTTAAAAAAAATTTCAAGTTTTTGAAAAATTTGGGTTGGCAGGTAATGCAAAACAAAAAAATTAACTTTCGCCTAATAGGTGAGACAGATTTCTTCTAAACTTAAGCAAGTTTTTTTGACAACCACCTAACAAAATTCGATAAAATTATAATAATGTATAGAATTAAAATAAAAAAATTCATGTAATCTGATTAGAAAGTTATCGAGAATGCTTCTCTCAAAGTTTAAAGCGAAGAGACAAATTCTCGGGACACTTTAAGAAGAGTTAACCCAGTGATTATCACTCTCGGCATAATCACGTGAAAATTTAAATTACGTACACTGTGTAACCGTAAACGCCTCTAATCTAAAACCGAAAAATCATAGTACTCTCTATATACATACCTTGTTATAGCCTCTAATGTTAACGCCCTAACCCTAAATTTCTATCTTTACGCGGTTTGTGTTGCTCGCGCAAATAAGTAAACAAACGTCATAAAACCTGTGATCGTCTAATATCGGGGTGATAATTGTTATAATCACTGGGTTAACTCTTCTTAAATCTTCCCAAATTCTCTAAACTTTAAGCGAAGTTTTCGATAACTACCTAACCAAATTCGATGGATTATTTTTTACTTTAATTCTACACACTCATAGAATTAAAATTAAAAAAAAATCATCGAATTCAGTCAGGTAAGTATCGAGAAAACTTCAAAGTTTAAAAAAATTTAGCTCAATTTACTGATAGACGGAACATGAGCGAAGTTTTCATGACAGCTACTTGCCCAAATTCAATGAACTTGTTTTTTATTTAATTCTATGAATTTATAGAATTAAAATAAAAAACTTATCGAATTTAGTCAGATAATGAGAAAATTTTTGTTCAAAGCTTAAAAAAATTCAAAAACACTTAATTTACTGATAGAACAGATTTTTCTAAACTTTTCTCGATAATCATCAGACAAAATTTGATAAAAGTTTTTTTTTTTATCTTAATTGTATGTATATATAGAATTAAAATAAAAAAAGTTTTATAGAATTTTGCCAGGTAGTTATTAAGAAAACTTCGTTCAATGTTTTAAAAAAAATGCAAAATTTGTTTACGTGTAGGGATTAATTATGATTAGTTGAACGTGCTTAGAACATCAATGAACATCACGTAACTCTAAGTAGGGATGTCCAGTCCAACTCGACTCCAGAAGTCTTAATTTGTACTCGGTCCCAAGCAGACTCAGAACAAAAAAAAAAAAAACTCATTCTGTCATGTGAAATACGTAGCACCACATTATTTAAGCAATACAAGGTTCAACCTTTGAATCTTGTATTACAGTATTACTTAAATAACTGGTTTCGTCCCAAGTCTGCTTGGAACCGAGTACAAATTATGACTCGACTTCTGGAGCCGAGTTGGACCGGACCGAACTTTTCACATCCCTAACTCTAAGTTACCCGGGCAATTGATTTACACCAGCCAATCATACGAAAGTCTTTCTATGTTCCTATTACGCGTTAGATAATCTACCCGTCGAGAAAATTTCTACCCGGGTATTATTAAATTACCCGGTTATTCGGGTAATTTATTATACCATAAAATAAAAATGTCTACCCGGGTACAATCTCTAAATCTACTACCTAGAAACGGATCGGATCACGTATTGGTTACTATGTTTTTTTTTTTATTATCGTTATAGTTTGTAACTTGAACAGTAAATGATTTGTTTTAATTTTGTCTTGCCTTTTATTTTTATTTTTTTTTTACTTTAACAAGTGACTTGTGACTTCAATAGTAGATTGTTTATGAATTTCAACAGTAAACGGTTCATAAATTCAACAGTGGATGATTTCATGAAGACTTTAACAGCGGATGATTGGATTTGATTAGTTTGATGATCACCCTAATGATTGACTTCAACAGTGGACGGTTCGTAACTTCAACAGTGGATGATTCATGATTTCAATGATAGGTGGTCTCGATCTTTTTTTTTTTAAAAAAAAATTATTATTTTTTGTTTTTAACTTATTCGGGTTAATTTATTTGATCTTTTTACTTAAACAGTGGACAGTTCGTAACTTCAGCGGTGGATGATTCGTAACTTTAACAGTGGACAATGCATGACTTCAACAGTAGATGATTCGTAATTTCAACAGTGGATGGCATGATTTCAATGGTGATTGTCTCGATTTTTTTTTTTCAACAAAATTTTTTATTTATTCGGGGGTTGAATTTATTCGGTTTAATTTATTCGGTTTAATTTATTCGATTTTCTTTTTCTTTTATTTATTTGATCTTCAACAGTAGGTGGTTTGTGGCTCATGACCCAAATGTGGGTGGTCAATTTTTTTTAAAAAAATTTTTTTTTTTTTTTTTTAATTCAGTTTAATGTATTCAATCTTTTTACTTCAACAAAAATGGTTTGTGATTTCAACGGCGGATGATTCGTGACTTCAACAATGGACGGTTCGTAACTTCAGTGGTGGATGATTCGTGATTTCAATAGTGGACAATGCATGACTTCAACAGTGTATGGCTTATGGTTTCAATGGTGCGTGGTCTCGATCGATTTTTTTATTTATTTAATTTATTCGGTTAATTTATTCGATTTTTATTTATTTGATTTTCTTCAACAGTAGGTAGTTTGTGATTTCCATAGTGGATATTCGTAGCTTTAACAGCAGATGATTCGTGACTTCAACAGTGGATGGCTCATGATTTCAAAGGTGAGTGGTCTTGATCTTTTTTTTAAAAAAAAAAATTTTTATTTTTTTTCAAAATTTTTTTTTTTTTATTGATTTATTCGTTTTTTTTTTTTTTTTTTTTTTAACTTATTCAGTTTAATTTATTCAATTTTTTTTTATTTTAACAATATGTGGTTTGTGACTTCAACGGTGAATGGTTCGTGACTTCAACAGTGGATAGTTCCGATCAACGATGTGAAATAATTCAAACGCAAGGAAATATCATTAGAAAGCAAGATGTCATCATCCAAGCACATCAAGATTTCAACATTGGATGGTTCGTAACTTCAGTGGTGGATGATTCGTGATTTCAACAGTGGACAATGCGTGACTTCAATAAGTGATGGTTCATGATTTCAATGATAATCTTTTTTTTTTTGCAAATGTTTTATTTATTCAGTTTAATTTATTCGATATTTCGTTTTCTTTTATTTATTTGATCTTCAACATTAGATAGTTTGTGGATTCAATAGTGGATGATTCGTAGCTTCAATGATAGGTAATTTGTGACTTCAACAGTGGATGTTTATGATTTTCAAAGGTTGGTGTTCTCGAGCTTTTTTTTTTAAAAAAAAAGTTTGATCTTTTTTCAATTTTATTTATTTATTTAATCGTTTTTCTTTTTTTTTTAATTTATTCAGCTTAATTTTTTTTTAC
>CAJVQC010000038.1:0-19764 GCA_910592285.1 Racocetra persica | reverse complement strand
GTTTTTAAGAAATAAATAAAAGTTTGGTTAGGAAAACCAAAACTGGTTTTGGATGTTTTTGCTACGAGTTTCTAAGCTAGAGACTTGAAACTTATAGAATATGTGTAAAACTGTGAGAGGAGCAGTTTTTCTTAAGCAGTGGAGGTATATTTCTTTAATAAATTATTGAGATATGGGCGATTTTATGATGCACGAATTTTTATTTAAGTTTGTGTAAGGGATTTACGGAAAGAGTTTTTGATTTTTTTTATTATAAATTTTAAGTATTAAATTTTACTAATTAAATATAAAAATATTTTAAGAATATTTCTAACTATAGCTAGTGGTGATCATCACCACCCTTTTTATGTAATCAAAAATTAGTGCTATGATCTATATCATGTGACCACGAACCAACCAATCAAAATAAATATATGTATATATATTACGGATCAAATTGATTTTTAGATTGAGTTAAACTTTACTTGGATCAAACTGATCAATTAAAAAACCCAACTGGCATCAATATAATTCTGGCCTGCCCTAACCCTAAAATTCTGCTAGGAATCAATTTGACCCGGGTCAAGTTTAACTTGATCTAAAAACCAATTTGACCCATAATAGTACAAATATCATAATTACGAAATTCTTTTATTGATAGAGTAATTAATTCAAATACATCATCATTATATATACAAATACTACTACTATAAATAAATATTTATTAACCCTCATATAATTGCATAGTGCAAATACCACGGTTACATACATTGTATAGTTGTTTGTGCTAAGCAACACATCAAAATTTGCTTTGTCCATTCTACAATCGCTCACTTTGGCTATTACTTCCGCTTCACTACTTTTTTCTAGCTTCTTAGTCTAATATAATTCAACCTATATTCTAACAAACCTAAAACTAATTCGTTAAAACAACAGACACAATATTAAGTACACTGTGACAAATATTTAGCCCCAACGAACTATTCTAATAACTATCTTAACAACACCTGTTACCTAAAAAGAAAGGTTAGTTAGTGCTTCTAGAACACAATATTAAAACAAAAAAAAAACCAAAAATGAATACTTAGCTTCAAAGTCCAATTCGACATACAAAATACACAATAAATTATTAGCACGATATTAAAGCAACGAACACAATGATATATACAATGTGAAAAATATTCAGCACCAATAACGAAAATATTCTAGTAACTTAATGATATTCACACCTGAAAAGAAAAGTTAATTAGTACTACAAAATACAATACTGAAAGCAAAAAAAAAATACTTAGCCCAAGTTCAATTCGATATATCAACAGTACAGTGAATCACACCAGCACTATGAATGAACGAATTTCAGTAACCTATTCCTAATGACACTTGTTATCTGAAAAGAAGCTAAAAAGATGAACTAGTTAGTACTATGAAACTACAATACTGAAACAAGAAAAAAAAATTGGAAAATGAATACTTAGCTTCAATACAACTAAGTGTTTCGGTAAAAATTAAACAACAGCAACAACTTCAAGACAAATGATAGCTCAGAATGATGACTTCAAGACAAACAATAGCTCAGAATAACGTCTCAAAGACAAATGACGGCTTATAATGGTGACTCTAAGACAAACGACAGTTCAAAATGACTACTCTATGACAAATGACGACCCCAGGTGAATGACAACTCCAAGATAAACGATAGCTCTAGTAACAAACAACGACTCAAGACAAATAGTGACTTCAGGAACTAATGATGACTCCAGGCAAACGATGAGTTCAAAAACAAATAATTGCTCCAGAAACAAACAACAACTTCAGGAATGACGATTTCAAAAAGTTCTAAAAAAAAAATAAAAATTAAATCACAATCAGATCAAAAATTTTTATTTATTTAATTTAACATTATACGTGATCTTATCGTAAAATGTGGTGATCATCACCATAGGTGATTTTAATTATAAATCATATTTTAAATTTATTTTTTAATACTTTAATAATATATACTTAAATATTTACAAATTTGCAAAAACAAAAATTAACAAAAATTAACAAACAAATATACAAAGGTTATTAGAAAATCAAACTTGTAGCTTAATATTTATTCTCTTAAAAGACTTAAGCAAAAAGAGCAAAAATAGCAAAGATATAGAAAAAACTATAAATAATTTTGCTTTTTGTAAATTTTTTAAAGATTTAATCTTAATCTTATAATGCAGATTTATTTTAGTAATACAAAATTTACAATATATATAACAGATTAAAATAAAATTAGATTAAACAAATTTTTTTAATTTTTAAGAAAATTTAAAATTTTTTAAGAAATATTTTTTGAGATTTTTTTAGTATTAGAGATCAAATTTAGAGTTGGAGTTATTAAAAAAGAGTATATGTAAATTTTATAAACTTTAAGGGTGAGCAAGAAAAATTACTAATTTTATTTTAATCTGATTTCATTTTAATCTGCAATATATAATGAGAAATAAATAAAGAAAACATGTCAAAAACTACATAATAAATAAAAATAAAGAAGATATACAAATACAACAAACAACAAATCATATAAAGCAAACAATAGTAAAAAATTTTAGAAAATAGTTTATAATAACAGAAGAAGCAAAAATATAACTAAGAGTATTCTACAAAAAAAAAGATAATATAAGTCAGAAAAACTCTACTATACAGAACTTATACTTAAAAAAAACAATATAAATTATCAAGAAGCATAGCTTCTGCTGACGAAGTGAAAGATAGTTGGGTTAAAAAAGAACAACAAGCAAGTTTTTGAATGCACTCCCTATTGAAGTTTAAGGCTACTCGCAAATTAAAACCTTTTATAATACCCCACTTTTAGCTCTTTACGAAATTTTACCAAAAAGTAGAAAATCTGGCAGATCTTCATCAAAAGATTGACAACAACAATCACTACCAAAAAAAGAAATATATATAAATATGTATATATATACTTTAGGATGAATAATATATGATCGTATTACCTCAAGAGGTTGCAGTATTTACACTAAGTGCTTTAGCATATTAACTTTGCCCAGAAATAAAGTACGTGAATACATTGCAGGATGCTGGATGAAGACTCATTAGAACCACAAGAAATTTTGAACTTGGATTTCTACTCAAGAATAGATATTTTATATATTCTAATATAGGTATAAATAACTAGCATAGAGTTTAGACTAGTTTTTAGTAGCACTATATAATTTTTACAGTCTGGTATAGGCTTAATAGTGCTATCTTTTGTTTTTTTGTTTTTTTTGTTTTGTTTCTTTATTTTTGTTTTTGGTTTTATTTGTCTTAGTTAGGTTGGACTTTATTGATATGTTTTTTTCTTTTTGTTTTATTTTGCCCTTTAATTTTGTGTATGTGTTCTAATTTCTAAAAAGAAAAGCCAACATCGAGATGAGTGGCTTGTAGTTATTAGCTAAGAATTGAAAAAAAAAAAGCCCTTATTGTTAAGGACCCAGATTGAGGCCAATGACTACTGAAGCAGGCCACATTGGGTGAAAGCTTGGTGAGCTATAGTTCTGGTGGATCAATATAGCTAGAAAAGAAATTTTTTGTAATTTGTCAAATAGTTATGATCTCAATAAACGATAGCAGGCAGCTGAATTATAAAAAAAAAAAAAAATAACAAGCTGCTAAGTATATAAAATCTAAGTTAGAATCAGGATGAAACAAAAAACTTCAAGAACAAAGAAGAAATTAACAGAAACAATATATTGAAAACACTAGTATAATAATTTAGAGAATATATCAAAACTTTCACAACAAAGCAATATAAAGAGAAGAAAAAAATCAAAGAATAAAAAAAAGATACAAGTTCAAAAAAAAACAAAATTATAAAAAGAAAATAACAAGGAATTTAAAAGAAAGAGTTAATATATATATCATCTCTGTAGGTTTTCTTATATACTATTTCTAGATAATTGTTACTATTTTTGAAGATAATCGATTTGCAAAATTAATAAGTATTTTTTTTGTTGTCTAATGAATCTTTTACGAACTGAAATTGAAAAAAGATGGCTAATAGAAGCTTGTTCTATACCTGAAAAAGCTTTTGAAGAAGTTTCTAAGTTATGCGTTGGGATGCAATTTGAAAATTAGAATTATGTTGATCTAGTTCTATTGGTATATGAATAACAAAAAGGTTTTACATAGAGGATTGAAAACAAGTATCTTAATAAAAATAGTGGTATTTACAAATATGTGTTTGAATGTCACCATGCTAGAAAATATTAACTAAATAAAAGTGCAACAAACTCTTCTCAACAATGTAATCGAAAATCTGTCAAAACTGATTATACCTGTTTTGCCAATATATGTTGGCTATTAAATTCCCTAGACCCAACTATTACTAAGTTGAATCTCACATATTATGGTCATGAATTAAATCTTGATATAGTAATCTTTATGAATATATAGTATATAGACAATTCTCTTAAAATGTAATAGATAAAATTGAGTTCTAAATTAAAACTGTTCATAGAATTAATCAACAGACATTAAAACAACTATTACAAAGTGAGTTTACTAATCAACTATTCTTAAACCAAGATTTAGCTAATGCTATTCAGTATTTTCAAAGGGCTGATGTGATGGATTCTAAGAATTATCCTAAAATAATACATCAAACTTATTTAAAATTTTATGAAAGATGAAAAAAAATAACCTGCATAGTATATATCTGAACATTGTATTAAAAATCAGCTTTATTATTTATTTTGGATGATACTTATTCAACAAGATATTTATATAAAATATCATAATATAATCTTGACCAATAATACAGTATATATAAACAAGTATTGCTTATCATTATATTTTTTTGTGAGTGTAGATAAATATTGGTATTCAAAACTGGTTGCTCAGGTGTTAATATCTGATGAAACAACAACATTATATATATAGGTTCTAAATAACCTTTTTAAAGCAACAAATCATTTGATGCCAATTACAATATTTTCTAATAGCGATGTTGAGTTAAGACTAGCAATAGAAACTGTTCTTCCTAATATACAACATCTAAATTATATCTTTCATATTTTTCAAAAATATTAAAAAGCATTTAATATGTCCTTTGGGTTCTCAATTTAGTGAATTTCAGAATGATTTTTTTTCTTGCTATAATATACTATTTCAGAAGATTTTTGAGTCATGATTTGAATCACTATATACAAAATATCTTGAGGTATCATCATACTTAAAAAGTAGTTTGTATCCAATTAAGACTCGATAAGCAAAATGTTTTACCTTTTAGATATGAATTAAACACAAATTATTACTATAGAGATTATATAATAAATTATTTCTTTATATATAAAAAAGTTTTATTAAACACTATATTATAAGTTGTATATATTAGAGACTATATATAATAAATTTAGAAAACTCCTATTTCTATATAGAAGTTTATTATTTTTACTATTTTTTTCATATGATTTTTAGCTGTATAAATATAATGATCAAATACTAAAATACTGTTATTATTATTAAACATATTTATATAAAGGAGTTTAATACTAGAATATCATCTACCTAGTATGTGAAATCAATCAATATGGTAGTTCATCAGCATATTAATTTGCATTCAACCTTAATAGAATTTTTTAATAGTATACAAGAAATATTATATCAGAATTGCAAAAATCTAAATATCATAACTATTTGAATAGTTTACCTTTTAATACTGTATTATTGTTATCAGCAAATTAGATTTTTCTGAAGTTAGTTAAATCTTTAAGGTCAATTTTGACGGATAGGATTTTTAAAATTCAGAAGGCTCAAATTGATATTTGTTTTGAATATTTTTTATCAATAGTTCCTGATAATTTGTACTCTTCATATAATAAAGTAAAACTAATACAGTCATCCCTTATTAATATTAATCTTGTTGATATCAATCTAAACTATAAAATGAATTTCTATATATTAAATTATATTAAAATTTCCTTATATATATCAATTTTAATATGATTTCTCATTAATATTACTATCAACTTGAATATAAAGACGATCCAAATGAGTTGATATAAATGAGAGACAACTGTAATATATTGTATTGATTTATATTTAAAAATTAGAACAATTTTAGATCTATTCAAATGGTAATAACTTAGAATTATTAATGAATTTTTTTAGCCTGATTCAAGTGATTTTTCTGTTTGTTTTGAGGATATTGTAAATAAATCTCAAATTGCATTTTGATTTGTTATAAAACATATTAATATCATGAATATTATAGAAATTTAAGAAGTTTGACATATGTCAACTACTTCAACTTCACTAAATTATGTCTTACTTCTCAAAGATTATTCACATATTTGTATCTGTCTGCTTCTATTTAACGAGGGTCTTGTCTGATAACATTTTTTCCAGATAATATTAAAAATATATAATGCAGTTTTTTCTCTTTCATTAATAAAAAATTTTTAGTACAAAAAAAATATTAATTTACATGATGTTAATACTATGTTTAATTATTCTGAAATATCAGTTGAAGTGAATAATACAAGTATCAGGTTGTCTCAAATGCCTATAAATAAAATTTGAAATCTTCGACAAGATAATCTAAATAAAGATTCTGAAATTGATTTGATAACCAAAAGATGGCAAATTTATAGAGAATGCATAGCATTAGGAAAGAAATTAGCAACACTAGTCATTGACTTTAATCTAACGCATATTTTAGCAACATTGCAAGATTTAATACAACAAGTTGAAGAATCTAATATTGTTTTAACAAATAATACAAATGGTCAAATCATTAAAAATCTATTAAAAGCTATTATACATGAACAACCACATAAGAGATTAAAGTTAGCTATTGAAAAAAATTCAAAAACTTTTAGCAAAAAAACCAAAACTTTAAATGAAAATTATGTATGCCAAAATTGTTATCAGAATAGTCATAATTCATGAAGCTGTGTTGTGCTATATAAAATTTGCAAAGAAGGTAGTCATATATATTTGTATTGTTTAAACAAGGAAAATATATAGTTAGATTTTAGTTTATTATATAATAAGAATCAAGTGCATACTAGTATTTTTTTTAAATAAAATAATCTTTGAATAGTATTTTTTAAATAATACTGTAGTATCTAATAATACTATTATATTTGAATTTGAATTTAGCATCTGCTTGAAGTTGCAATTTCAAACATCTGAAGTTCGAATCTGCTTAAAATAACTATTGCATATGACCAAAGCTCGATATAAGAAGTTTATATTCTCTTTCATTATATGAAAATATTTGATTATTAGAAGACAAAATTTATATGTTCAAACATATTTATAGATCAAGCTTGAGATAATGAATTTTTATATAGTAAATATTCTGAAATATTGTATTTGAATATACAAATTTTGTCTATTAATAATTGAATATTTTTTATATAGCAATCAGAATATAAATTTCATTATATTATGCTTTAACTATATATAATACAAAAATTTGTTATTGCACTAATTTTGGTTAGTACAAGTATCTAAAATTAAGACTAAACAAATACTGCAGTATATATCATATTGCTTACAATTTTCCAAACAAAAAAATATTTATTGTCATCTGGTAATTAATACATTTTTTGCTAGATTTTAGACTTTGTATATATACACATTTTATAAAATCTTATATAATTAATCAAGCACAGATTTTATTATCTAATTTTAACCAAGAATATTATTTTCATATTTACTGTTTTCTATATAGCATAAAAGACTTTTCATATTATTAATTCACATTATTAATTTATAAGTTTAATTAATATATGATTAAAGCTTTATTCTTTATTACTGTAGATTTCTAATTATTACAACTCTATAAATAATTTTACCAACTAGACTTCTAAATTAGAATATTAATCTTATAAATTTTAACAGAAACTTAAATTCAAGTTACTGATTTATAGAAGCACAATACTTGCTATTACTTTTACTAAAAACATGCTGCAATTTTAGTTCATATAATATAAATATTAAGTATATTAAAAATATCGTATATAAAAGAAGTTCTTTTGAGATTTAGTATATACTTATATAAATGCTAATCCTAACTATTTAAGCTTTATTAAGCATTTTGAAGTAAACTTTTGGCTATTAATTATTAATTTTACATAAAGATCTAAAAAAATTTAAGATTTAAAATTGATAACTTCAAATAATATTATTTTGCTAACTGCAACTATCTTTTAATGTAAATTCAAGTAACTGATAATGAATTATACTATATAGTAAGATAAAATGAAAATTAATTTTCTTTCAAAGCCAAAAATTAAATTTTTATTGTGTAATATTATGCTTTTTAAAAGTTGTACATGTATATATCAATATATATATATATAAATGTATATACAACAATTAATTTATATAGTTTCATTTTGATTAGCTAGTTTCATACATATTGTGCTATATGAGATTATGGATATATTATGCATATGAGATTGTACAAATAATATATTTATATAATTTATCACGTGATTTATATTTAACCTATATAGGGATAGTATATAAGAAAACTTAAAGGGATAATATATATATTAACTCTTATTAAATTAATACTGATAAAGTTAAAAAAAAAATTATTATAATACAATAGTAAATTTTCTTGAATTTAATAATAAATAAAAAGTACTTTATTTTGTGAGCAAAGTTTTTTTTGATTTTTAACAACTGCCCTATCTTGTTTAATACATTGGGGTGCATCAAGTATAACACAAGTTCGTATAAAGCTTATTTCTACGTTATAAATACAAAGTAAAATTTTAAATATATTATATAATTTATAAAATTGAAAATTTTACTTTGTATTCATAACACAGAAAAAGTTTTTTTTATATGAACCTGGGTTACACTAATGCATTTTTGATATACAAAATAAGGTAGAGCAGCTATTAAAAATCAAACAAGACCTCTGCTTATTTTGTAGACTAAAGTACCTGCATGATGCAAATTTTTTGTATATAAAATATTAAATATCACATTATATTAATATACAAGAATTCAAGAAGATTTATACTATTTATTACAAAGGGTACTTTGATTCATAAAAATAGTAATTTTTTATGAATTTAAATAGTTTAATAAACAAATCATGAGTCACCTAAACGAATATTTTTTTTAAGTTAATATATATACTATTCCCGTAAGTTTTCTTATATATCATCTCTATATAGGTTAAATATAAATCATATGATAAATTATATAAATATATTATTTGTACAACCTCATATGCATAACATACTATGATCTCATATAATACAATATACATGAGACTAGCTAATCAAAATAAAACTATATAAATTAATTGTCGTATATATATCTATACGTATATATATCAATATATATACTTACAACTTTTAAAAAGCATAATATTACACAATAAAATTTTAATTTTTGGCTTTGAAAGAATATAAATTCTCATTTCATCTTATTGCATAGTATAATTCATTATCAGTTACTTGAATTTATATTAAAAAATGGTTGTAGTTGACAAAATAATATCATTTGAAGTTGTTAATTTTAAATCTTAAATTTTTTCAGATCTTTATGTAAAATTAATAATTAATAGCCAAAAGTTTACTTTAAAATACTTAATAAAGCTTAAATAGTTAGAATTAGTATTTATATAAATATATACTAAATCTTAAAAGAACTTCTTTTATATATGATATTTTTAATATACTTAATATTTATATTATATAAATGAAAATTGCAGTATGTCTTTAGTAAAAGTAATAGCAAGTATTGCGTCTCTATAAATCAGTAACTTGAATTTAAATTTCTGTTAAAATTCATGAGATTAATATTCTAATTTAGAAGCTTAGTTGGTAAAATTATTTATAGAGTTGTAATAATTAGAAATCTATAGTAATAAAGAATAAAGCTTTAATCGTATATTAATTAAACTTATGAATTAATAATATAAATTAATAATATGAAAAGTCTTTTATGCTATATAGAAAACAGTAAATATGAAAGTAATATTCTTGGTTGAAATTAGATAATAAAATCTGCACTTGATTAATTATATAAGATTTTATAAAATGTGTATATATACAAAGTCTAAAATCTAGCAAGAAATGTATTAATTACCAGATGATAATAAATATTTTTTTGTTTAGAAAATTGTAAGCAATATGGTATATACTGCAGTATTTGCTTAGTCTCAATTTTAGATATTTGTACTAACCAAAATTAGTGCAATAACAAATTTTTGTATTATATATAGTTAAAGCTTAATATAACAAATTTTATATTTTGATTGCTATATAAAAAATATTCAATCATTAATAGACAAAATTTGTATGTTCAAATGCAATATTTTAGAATATTTATTATATAAAAATTTATTATCTCAAGCTTGATCTATAAATATGTTTGAACATATAAATTTTGTCTTCTGATAATCAAATATTTTCATATAATGAAGAAGAATATAAACTTTTTATATCGAGCTTTGGTCATATGCAATAGTTATTTTAAGCAGATTTGAACTTCAAGTACTTGAAATTGCAACTTTAAGCAAATGCTAAATTCAAATTCAAATATAATAGTTTTATTAGATACTACAGTATTATTTAAAAAATGCTATTTAAAGATTATATTATTTAAAAAAATATTAGCATGCACTTAATTCTTATTATATAATAAACTAAAATCTAACTACATATTTTTCTTGTTTAAACAATACAAATATATATGACTACCTTCTTTGCAAATTTTACATGCCGCAACACAGCTTCATGAATTATGACTATTCTGATAACAATTTTGGCATATATAATTCTCATTTAAAGTTTTAGTTTTTTTGCTAGAGGTTTTTGAATTTTCTTCAACAGCTAACTTTAATCTCTTACGTGGTTATCTACATGTAATAGCTTTTAATAAATTTTCAATGATTTGATCATTTGTATTATTAAATCTTCTTTAGTATAGGTAGGCATATATAAATTATTACAAGATTATAATATATAAAACTTAACTAATTTGAGCTAATTTAAATTCTAATCTTAACTCTAACTCTAAAAATTTATAAAATTACTTAAATTAGTTCAAAATAGTTAATTTATATATATTATAATTGAATAATAATTATATATACCCACCTATACTAAAGATTAACCATATTATTTGTTGAAACAATATTAGATTTTTCAACTTGTTGTATTAAACCTTGCAATGTTGCTGAAATATGTGTTAGATTAAAGTCAGTGACCAGTATTGCTAATTTCTTTCCTAATGCTGTACATTCTCTATAAATTTGCCATCTTGTAGTTATCAAATCAATTTTAGGATTTTTATTTAGATTATCTTGTTAAAGATTTCAAATTTCATTTATAAGCATTTGAGACAACCCGATACTTGTACTATTCACTTCAATTGACACTTCAGAATAATTAAACATAGTATTGATATCATATAAATCAACATTTTTTTTGTATTTATTAATAAAAGAGAAAAAACTGCATTATGTCTTTAACATTATCTGAAAAAAATATTAGCAGACAAGACCCTTGCTAAATAGAAGCAAGCAGGTTCAAATATGTAAATAATCTTTGAGAAGTAAGATATAATTTAGTGAAGTTGAAGTAGTTGACATATATCAAACTTTTCAAATTTCTATAATATTCGTGATATTAATACATTCTATAACAAATCAAAGTACAATTTGAGATTTATCTACAACATCCTCAAGACAAACAGAAAAATCACTTGAATCAAACTAAAAAAAATTATTAATAATTTTAAGTTATTATTAGGTTTACCTTATTACATAAAGAGTACAAATTATTAGAAACTATTGATGAAAAATATTCAAAACAAATGTTAATTTAAGCTTTCTGGATTTTAAAAATCCTATTTGTCAAAATTGACCTTAAAGATTTAACTAACTTTGGAAAAATCTGATTTGCTAATGATAATAATATAGTATTAAAAGGTAAACTATTTAAATAGTTACAATATTTAGATTTTTGCAATTCTGATACTAATATTTCTTGCATACTATTAAAAAATTCTATCAAGGTCAAATACAAATTAACATGCTGATAAACTACCATATTGATTAATTTCATGTACTGGATAGATAATATTCCAGTATTAAACTCCTTTATATAAATATATTTAATAATAATAACAGTATTTTAGTATTTGATCATTGTATTTATATAGCTAAAAATCATATAAAAAAAATAATAGAAATAATAAATTTTCATATAGAAATAGGAGTTTTCTAAATTTATTATATATAGTTCTTTAATATATACAACTTATAATATAGTGTTTAATTGGTTTAGGCTGCAGATAAATTAGTCTGAGTTTCTTTTCTTGCTATCTTAGGATATAAAATTTAAATAGATTCTTTTTTTTGTAAGGATTTTCTTTTTATTGTAGAAGAATTAAATTAAATTTTAATAAAGTCAGAGATATGGTCTCACTATTAATATTTAAAAAAAAATAATACAGTGCTTAATAAAAATTTTTTACATATAAAGAAGTAATTTATTATATAATCTCTATAGTAATAATTTGTGTTTAATTCATACCTGAAAGGTAAAACATTTTGCCTATCAAGTTTTAATTAGATACAAGCTATTTCTTAAGTATGATGATGCCTCAGGATATTTTGTATATAGTGATTCAAATCACGACTCAAAAACCTTCTGAAATAGTGTATTATGGCAAGAAAAAAATTATTCTAAAATTCACTAAATTGAGAACCCAAAAAATATATTAAATGCTTCTTAATATTTTAAAAAATATGAAAGATACAATTTAGGTATCATGTATTAGAAAGAACAGTTTCTATTGCTAGTTCTAACCCAATATTGCTATCAGAAAATATTGTGATTGGCATCAAATGATTTGTTGCTTTAAGAAGATTATTTAAAATCTATTTATATAATATTGTTGTTTCATTAGATATTAATACTTGAGCAACCAGTCTTAAATGCTAATATTCATCTACATCCACAAACAAACATAATAATAAGCGATACTTGTTTGTCTATGCTGTATTATTGATCAAGATCATATCATAATGTTTTATATAAATATCTTGTTGAATAGGCATTATCCAAAATAGATAATAAAGCCGATTTTTAACACAATATTTAGATATATACTATGCAAGATTATCTTCTTTTATCTTTCGTAAAATTTTAAATAAGTTTAATGCATTATTTTTAAAATTATTCTTAAAATCCATCACATTAGCCCTCTGAAAATACTAGATAGCATTAGCTAAATCTTGGTTTAAGAATAGTTGATCAGTAAACTCATTTTGTAATAGTTATTTTAATATTTGTTGATTAATTCTATAAACAGTTTTAACATAGAACTCAATTTTATCTATTATATTTTAAGGGAATTGTCTATATATATTCGTGAAGATTGCTATATCAAGATTTAATTCATAACCATAATACGTAAGATTCAACTTAGTAATAGTTGAGCCTGGTAAATTTAATGGCCAACATATATTGGCAAAGCAGGTATAGTCAGTTTCGACAGATTTTCAATTATATTGTTAAGAAAGGTTTGTTGTACTTTTATTTGGTTGATATTTTCTGACATGGTAGCATTCAAACACATATTTGTAAACACTACAATTTTTATTAAGATACTTGTTTTCAATTCTCTATATAAAACCTTGTTGTTGTCTATGTGCCAATAAAACTAAATCAACATGATTTCAATTTTCAAATTGCATCTCAATAGATAACTTAGAGGCTTCTTCAAAAGCTTTTTCAGGTATAAAATGAGCTTCTATTGGCTGTCTTTTTCCAATTCTAGTTTATAAAGGATCCATCAGACAACAAAAAAAAAAATACTTAATGCTACATAAAAGTATATTCTGGTAAAGTCCTAGTATTGATTAAACAATAATAGCATATTAGATACTCGAATAATAAATGATAAAAATTATAAATTATATATGAAGAACTATATAATAAAAGATATCAATAAAATTATATATTATATAATCTCATTGATACCTTTTGTTATTACCCATATACATATGAGCATCACGAAAACAGATAATAATACAAATTTAATCTATAGTTTGTAATTATAATCAAACTAACCTAATCCACAATACAAGACAATTAAATATAAGTACACTACAAAAGGAAACACCATCTAATAATATTCAAAGTAGCTAGCTTAGTTTATTTCTTCGTATATGATATCTCTTGAACTGGGTAATGAATTCTATATATTTTAGAATACTGGCTTGAATATTAAAGGATACCAAAATGTTAAATGATACTAGTATGAACGTTAAAGAAGATTGGCACGAATGTTAAAGAAAACTGGTATAAATATTAAAAAAGGCCAACACGAATATTAAAAAATTAATATGAATATTTAATGCTAATATGATTATTGGGTATGATAAATGCTGGCGCGAAGGTTGGGTACAATGAATGGACATCTGGACAATATTGAACACCTGGTACAAATATTGGGTATAGCTATTAGGCATGAATTTTAGATATAAATATTAAACTAGAATAATGGATACTTGAACGAATGTTGAAATCTATAATGAATTTTGGGCACCTATTACTAGTACTCGGCACAATCAAGCAAAAAATTGATTTCAAATCTTTAATAGTTAATCATAAATCAAATCAGTAATAACTAATAATAAAATATAATATAAATATATTAATGCAAATGCTCCAATAATCAAATAGTTGCCCAAAAATCAAACCAAACAATCTGACAATTATTAATAATATTATCAATTAATTAAATAAATATCAGAGTAATTATCATTATTTTATTAATTTATTTTATATTTCATTTTATATTTTGCTTGGTATATTTTGCTTCATATTTCACTTTGTATTTTATATCATATTTTGCTTTATATTTTGCTTCATATTTCACTTCATTTCATATTTTGCTTCATATTTTGCTTCATTTTATATTTTGCTTTATATTTCACTTTACTTCTTATTTTGCTTTATATTTCGCTCACTTCATATTGTGCTTTATATTTTACTTCATATTTCACTTTATATTTTGTTTCATATTTTGCTTCATATTGCATTTCATATTTTGCTTCATACTTCACATCACATTTCATATAAATGAAGAAAAAAAGATAAAATTAAATAATAAAAATACAACATGATTCGTTCAACTTTGCTGATTACCTGCTTTACTTCAAAAAATTTTTTCACTCAATAATACGAATATTGATAGCTTAATATAGTTTTATATGTGGATCTTAACAGTAATGAAGATTTTTTAAATTAGTCAGAAAATATCAAAGACCAATATACAGCTAACCAAAACCTTTATTGTCAAAAAAAATCAAGTAATAAAGCTATTATTCAAGAAAAAAAGATACTGTATATAGACAACTATTTGCTAGTATTAAAAATTTTAAAAATATGAAAAAGCTAGATCTGTATTATTGGGCAAACTGGCATCTTATCTTTATTAACAGAATTCTACTATAAAGGCTAAATCATTATGATGTGAAACAAAAATTTAATTACAACCTGCATCAGTACAATGAAAAAAGTATAAGTTTTCTTAAGAAAATGTTGACCATACTATAATGAAAACATATATACAAAGAAAAACTTTTGAAAAAAATGTATAATTTATCAAAAAACATTAACATGAATAAACAAAATTAATAATGTAAAAGTTTTTAACCTTTTATAATTGTATACATATTATTATATATTGTAATATTTATGTGAAGTACATAATAAAAATAAATACAGTTATCCCTCGCTATAGTCACACTACTGATATAAAGATATTTTTAAAACTAATGAAGAAAATTAATTTTTTTTAATATTAAAAATTTTTTGTCAAGTTATAACAAAAAATTTTTAATATTAAAAAAATTAATATTTTTTATTAGTTTTAAAAATATCTTCATATCAGTAGTGTAACTATAGCGAGGGGTGACTGTATATGAAACTATATACTAAATCAAACTTCAAAATTTTTTTAGATATTCATTCTGAACTGTCGCATAATCATCTGGAGCACAACCTGGTATATATTTTTCAGATTGCTATGTATATACATATATCTAATAACTAATAAATTTTGTATAACATAATATAAATATATGTATTGATCTATCAAATATTAAAGTTATTTTATGATTTACCTATATATTACTTTAATTTTGAACATAATTTATTTTATGTATTCGCTATGTAAATATTTATTATCTCTGAATAAGTATAATTTATTATTGCTAGACTATTTGCATAACTTTATTTATTCATATATCATAAATTATATATTGGAAATAAACATATAGAAATATAGTTCATTTCAGTATTTGTTAGCATTCTCTTAACAACAATTTAGTCAAATAAACCTTTCATTTATGAAACTACCTAAACCTGCTCCCAAACAACATCCCTTCAAACATCACATTAAAACCCATAAATTGACTGTCTGCATTATTCTTTATGCACATTTGTCAGCATATTATTGCTTGCATAGTGAATAAAGAGTATCATTAATTATATGCAGTTCATATTTGATACTTATTAATAGGACTATGCAACAGGCTTGAATATATTTATATCACACTATTTTTTTTACATTACCTTTAGTTGACATTTAATAATCAACTTTGTATCACTGAGCTTTCTAGTATTACCAGACCAAAAAATTTCATTACTAGTATTAGTATTAGGATTTGTATACATATATTTGTTCTAATTTTAGATTACTCTTGATCTCAAAATTAATTTTACTAGATCACAAAATCTTTTAAATTAGTAATACTTAAACAGTTATATTACTATAAAAAATAGTATATACGTAGCTCCCAACTTATATATGACTTCTAGTAGATATATCAAAAATAATATAAAATTTTTTTTTCAAATAGTGCTATGTAAGCTATATTACTTTGTTTTTAGTAATATATATATATATATATCATAGGTAGGAATAAAATTTATGTTAATTCGGAATTTTTAAGGTTAGGGTTGGGATTTTTAATATAATTTTTCTAATTTAAGTAGATTCTAAGCCCTATTATAGTTCCATTCCTACTTATAACATATATATACTATTAAATTGATTGATTAATTAACTAACTGATTAATCAATTAGTTGATTAATCAATTAATAATTAATCAATTAATCATTAATTGATTAATCGATTAATAATTAATCGATTAATCATAATTAATCGATCGATCAATAAATGATTTTTTAAGAATAATCAACCAATTGGTTGGTTAGATTTTTTTGTTCTGTAATGCTAAAGATAGATATAAGTAGAGAAAGAAAGTAGTTAAAAAGATATCAAACCTTTTATAGTTTTACTAATAACAAATAAAAACTGTATATTTTAAATATATATTACCTTTTTCTAGTGAATTGTTTTACCTAAAATAATAAATTAATATCATATTTTACCTAAATAAACTTAAATTTTATACATTCAACATAGTCCTAATAGCTTCTGCATCTAATGCTTATATATATCAGAAAGGTCCAAGTCCAGTATGGCAATAGTTTGATCGTCTAGTTGAAGAATCAGGAAAGAGAAAAGCCAAATGCCAACTATACATAAAAGACAAGTATATTGTCATAAGCAATAGCGGCACTACAAACCTACATAATCATATTACAAAAGTCCACAAAATTAATATCTTAAAGACTACTAGTTTAGATTTCACTCCTCGGCCAGATAAACATATCCTTCGAGAAGCATTAGTTAAATGGTTTGCAATGGATTGCCTTCTATTTACTTCTATTAAATCAGAATACTTCTGTAAACTAGTTGAAGTAATTAGAAAATTAGAAGAAAACATTATAATTCCCTCAGCCAGAACAATAAAACGTGATTTATTAGAAAAATATTCAATACTAAAAATTATATTAAAAAATAAACTAGAAAATAATTTAAGTAAGATTTCTCTTACTACAGGCCTCTGGACTAGCAATAATTGCAAGGCATTTTTAGAAGTTACGGCACACTGGATTGATGAGAACTAGCAAATTCAATCTTGTATACTTGATTTGGCACCATTTGAAGATCCCCATACCAGAGTAAATATAGCAAATACACTGATTACTATTTGTAATGACTTTGGTATTACTAACAAAATTTTTAGAATACTTCAAGTAATAATATGTTTCTTGAAGCATTTGAAGAATTTTCTAATAATAATGGTAGTTCTTTCATTAAACGGCAAGATCATATTCATTGTCTTGCCCATATTATTAATCTTGCTTTGCAAGATTTTTTACACCATCTATGTTCTGAGGCCCCAGATCATAAAAATAATAAGCTTAATATTTTAAACCAAACCAAAACTTTTAATATATCTCAAACCTCAACTATTAAAAAACTTCAAAAGCTTATTGTTAAACTTCGGTCTTCTCCTCAGCATTATAAAAGATTAAGAGAATTGTATAAATCTCTTAGCATAAAATATATAAGTCCAATTCTTAACTTCAAAATGCAATAGAATTCAACTCTTCATATAATTGAACATGCTATTAAAATATTATTAGCAATTAACAGAATAGTTAATAAAGTTCTTGAACTAAATATCCTTAGTCTTTTGCCAAGAGAATAGAATATACTAGAAGAAATTTTATTACCTTTAAAAGTTTTTTGTGATATATCCAAAATATTGTGTAGTGAATCGTATATTACAATGCTTTTTGCCATTCTAGTATTTAACTTAATCATAGATAATCTTGAAAAGATGTTAGAAAAAGGGTTATTTTCAATAATTAATAAAGCTATTGAAGTAGCACATGAAAAATTAAGGCTTTATTATATCAAAAGTGTCAATCTAATATATGCTATGACAACCCTATTAGATCTAAGAATAAAGAAAGCATTTTATGAAATAAGTGATTGGGAGGATAAGTAGATTAATTAGGCAATCAAAAGTCTAAACGATATATATGATCAATATACAGTACTAGAAACAGATTCAAAAATTTGTAATTCTAGTATTAGTAGTAGTTCTCTTAACTATATATTTAAGAAACTTCGTCGTTCTGCAAACACAGATGAAATTAATTCATATTTTAATAGTTTTTAGGCAAGTTCTAATATGAATATATATCAATAGTAAAAAATATATGCTGCAGCATTTCCAAAATTAGTATTAATAATACGTGATTATCTTGCTATACTAGCAACAAGTGCTTCATTTGAGATACTATATCTACCGATTTGGTTTCACTTCAAAATTAACCAATCATGATCAAGAATTATTTGCTATTAAAATTTATTACAAAGTGAATTTTTATAACAATGGTCTTTTAAACTTACTTTTAATCTATAATAAAGTATATAGAATATTTTAATATCTATATGTTTAATTATTAGCTAAAAGTAAGTTGAAAAGGTAGTTTTTCTGAAAATTGCCTTCGAATTTACCCTTATCTATTATACAACCAATCATTCAATGACAAACCAATCTTTCACTATCCGAAAATATCCAAATGCTTCAAACAACTAGTGATAGTGCTTCCTTTACAACTTGGTGTAGCTGTTTTTTGAATATTTATTGCTTATTTAACTCATATAGAGACCAAAAACTATTTTATTTGAAGGTTTTATTTGTTATTTTTCACGTCACTTAATAGCAGAAGTTTGTATAACAGTTTATCAAAAAAGATCCCTAAAAATCAAATCGGTGGATATGCTTTTTTCTAAAGCCTCAGGTATGGACAGTGTTGGCCGATGACATAGGTCATAACATTTTTTCGATATGACCTTGGTCATATAATCATATGACTTTTTGGTCA
>CAJVQC010000037.1:0-19896 GCA_910592285.1 Racocetra persica | reverse complement strand
CGTTAAAGTTTAAAAAAATTTAACGAATTTTTTGTTATATATCGTTAGTAATCACTAACGATAATAATCGGCAGGGGGGTTGTATATCGATTGTAATCTAGGGGATTACTATCGATATATAGCACCTTTTAAATTTTGCTGATGAATATAGATAAAATTTCTTGTGGCGGGGCTATAATAAAGTTTTCCCGGTCCTACTACAACATTACGATATTTATTATATTGTAATTTTGTGATATTGAACATTTTTATAATTTTCAATATTTCTGACTTTTTAAATATAAATTTGACAATAAGTTGCAACCCCAGTTGCCCATATTAAAGATGTAATTAATATTTACAGCAAGCAATATTGCTCTAGACATATAAATACCGATTGGCACTTTACAATGTCAGTTGAAATCAAACAAATTGTTTTTAGTAAATTTTTTTAAATCTTTAAATATCAATAACTTAACAAAAACTTGATTAAATTTTTCTATAAGATTGTGAGTTTATTTAAAAAAGTTTTTATTAAACTTCATTAAGTTTTTGTTAAGTTATTTTTGTTGTTTAAAGTTTTAAAAATTTATTTAAAAATTATTTCATTACGAAAAAACATTGTGGATTTAGAAGGTACCTTTGCCCGATCACTATTTTATTTTTTCAAGGCAAAATTATTTCGCATTGTGAAACATAAAAAAATTCATTTTTTGTTAGCATCAAAATTATTTATGAATTTGAAAAATAGCAAGCACGATCACTGGTACTTGCGTCTATTTATTGTTAATTGATGATAATTATTGTTTTTTTTTTCTTTTTATATTTACAATTTTCTAATTTAAAATTTTATATGCGTAGTGTATATAAAGACTTAAAAGTTTAACCATATGAAATAAAACATAATTATAATTTTACTATATACCTAAAATGATTATATACTTCTTACATATTCTATTATTAATACCGAATTAATTACTTAGTCACTATTCGAACGCCATATTTATAGTTTAAGATAATAATAGAACGTGTTACACGATTTACAATAGTTTGGGGATATGCCTTATTTTTGTGAATTTAAAATAATCACCTAGAAGTTCGAAGTTTGTAAAAAAACGAAAAAAACGACAAAAAAAGATATGAAAAATTAAAAGGAGTAATAAAAGTAATTCCGTTTACTTTTTTTTTCTTTTTTGATAATGCCAATTGCCAATTACGATTGTATGCCACAGTAGTATTCGTATTCGATCAAATTACGAATAAATAGTTGATCAGTTAAAATCTTCGGCAGGGAAATTATGTCCGGCAAAATTTCCCATAGGAAAACCATAACTTACATGACCTTCTGCAGGAATATCAACAAACTCGACAAGGGGAATATCAAAAGTTTCAAACTGTTGATGTTCTGGTTGAGTGTCTTGAAATGTTATTTGGTCTTGATAAAATACCTGAGGATCTTGTAGTTGTTGAAAAAATCGAGGATCCTGAGGATCCTGATTTATTCCCGGTTGAAAAAATTGAAGGTCCTGATTTATTAATTGTTGAACATGCCGAAGTTGAAAAGGCTGTGGATGAAATTGATGCGGTTCCTGTGATTGTCTAGATCGATCATTTTCGGTCATCATTTGATAAACCGGTGATTGGGGTGTGCCTCCAGGTTGTTGATGTACAAATGTGTACTCAGATATTGTTGAATTATTATTTCTTTTAGTACGTTTTTTTTTTTTAGGTTTGGCTATCTTTTTTTGAATGGACTGAATTGTTGAATTCTTGAACTTGTGATTTTTCGTATTTTTCGGATTTTTCGACATAATGAATTAATCGTGTGCCTTTTTCCTTTGTCTCATAACCACCTATTTATAAGAATTTTTTACAAAGAGATATGGTAAATGTTATGAAAAATTACTTTATTAAAACATTTCTAAATCTGATAAAGCATAATTGGTATTATAAGTTTAAATATACGTTGAATATCCATATAAGGTAATTTGTAATTACAAATCTGATATTACCCTATTTAGTAAAATTAATAGATCTGCAATATCTATTGAACAACGGAAACGAACCAACATTTAACGTTTAAAGAATATCCTTAAGATAGCAAATGAGCTTATGTAGAATTTATATTAGAGATGTTTTTACTATATTGGCCCAATTTAATGATAATAATACTTGTTCAAAGAGCAGATTGCAAAAAATAAACTGAAAACATTGATAGTCATTATGCTTCGTAGCACCAGCACGGATTAACAATGTAACACATTAACCGCCTAAAAGCCTAAGAAAATCCATTTTTGTCTACTTACTAAAAAGTCTATTAGCATTTTGATGCATTTTCTAAGTAAACAATAATGCATACGTAAGTATCTTTTTTTGGTGTTTATGTCGGATTAACTGGTTACCAATAAATATCGGGGTGCCAATAAAGTTACTTCGGAAAAGTGTTTTACCGCAAATGAGTGGCCATAAAAAAAACATCAAAGCGTAGTAAAATTTTCATTTGCAATATTCAAATGAGTTAAAGCCATATACAAATAAGATTACACTAACAATACCGCAATTTAAGGAATTAATGTAAAAAATTGCCAAGAAATCCTAATTATCCTAATTAGACAATTTTCAAGATATCTTTATTAAGAAAATTATAGTTAATTTACTAATTTCACTGGTAATATTTTCCATGACTAATGCTATTTACATCAAATTCATAAACAATACTGCAATAACTTTTACAAGGCGTATTAACGGTCTTGTATCCCTATTAGATGATTGAGCGACAGAGGAAGACGACTCACCTGAATTCAGTTGATATCCAACTCCTGTATTTATGATTAGAAGGGTTATCCATTTACCTGTTTGGATAAAGCGGCTTTCATCTGTATCTATTTATTTGTCTACCGACAGTTATTCGAATGAACCATATAATTATCGCGCAAATATTTATGATCACGACAGGCCTAAATTATTGTAAGTGAGGTTGTCTAAAGCCTTGTAGTATTTATATGTGTCACTTGAATTTAATTTACAATTGATCAGTAATCAATTCAAAAACTACCTGGCTTTAGACTATCTCCTTTTAGAGAAATTGGATATTGTTTCAATTTTATTTACTACCATACTTCCATTACTATTGATAAATTTTTATCATGAGAACATCATTTATTCCATGTTATTCCAATATCACCAACAAAACTCTTCATAGCCAATCAAAATTCAATTTTTAAAAAAATTTTCAGTTTCCGAAGACTAGCATATGATAAATAGGAGATTTGATTGGCCATATCCATTTGTCTTCGATATCTACTATCGACACTTTCTCAATTTTTTTATGATAATAACTACTATTACTTGAATTTTAATTAGTTTCTTGATTAGATACTTTATTTGTAATAATTGTGAAGATGGTTTATTAGTCGCGTTAAGTAAAGAGATGAATTTGCCTATTTGAAGCTGAAAGTTGATATGGATAATATGATAGTTACTATTTGTGGGTAGAGCTTGGATTCGAGTTGACTCGAGTGACTCGAGTGACTCGAGTTAAAATTTTATAACTCGAGTATTTACTCGAGTTAATTGTTAACTCGGGTTAACTCGAATCAATATGCTAACTCGAGTTAATTCGGATCAAAAAATAGACTCAAGTCAAAATATTAAAATACTAATCTGAGCAAATTTTGAGTTAATATTTTGATTAATGTGCATGACAATCACTATAAAAAAAATGTCTTTTTATTATTGCTTTTTGGAATTGCATTAACTAAATATGTTATGAACGCATTACTATATCGGTATTTACTGTAGATAGTACAAATGGTGGAGGAAAAGTATCCAGATAATTTAAAACCTGATTAATTATAAAATTTAATTGTATATCCGGTATTTATTAGCTGGTCAGGACAGCCACCTCAAAGAACACTAATAACGACATCACGATCGCAGCTGTCACAGCATAAAATTAATTGATTAATTGATTGATTGATGCTGCAGGTTACATTGAGATTAGCGAATTTTGGGAATTGAAAATTAGTGTGACACATGATGAATTTTGTGCAAATTTTGGTAATTATAGTAGAACAGGATGAAACCTGAGTTGTGATATAGGGCTGTAGATCATGTTAAGGTTTAATTGCTAAAATTTAATAAATTCTATTTTTCGAATATATAACTCAAGTCAGAAAATCTTAACTCGAGTTAATTGTTTACTCGAGTCAAATCGAGTCAGTTCGAGTCAAAGTTCAAGCACTATTGTGGGGTTAGGATGGGCTGAGTAAAAATATGTATAAGATGTTGGGTACCAAGATTTCATCAATTTGGTTAGATACATTGTCTTTTTGACAAGTAGATATATGGAGATAATAGATATATATTAAGGTTATAAAGTTGTGGGCTGTCAGATATTTGTATAGAGTTGAATTTTGGTTTTTGTTAAGGTCTAGATTAAAGTTTTTGAGAATTATAGATATAATATGAAGTCTACTATCTTGCTGTATCTAGTTAATAATTTGGTTATAAATTTTGTTATTGGTTATTATATAAGAGAAAAGTAAGTAGATATTATTCAAAGGTTGTTTTTGTAAAAAGAATATGTTAATTATAATTGTAAATTTAGAAAGTAAATAAATATTATAAATATGTTATAAGTATTGGTGTATTAGGATTGCTATACTAGTGCTTAATTTTTAGAGTTATTTGATATAAAGTATTTGTAGTAGAAGTTATATAACTAAAGTTTGTATATTTTGAGTATATTAGTTTAGTTTTAGTGATAGTAGTAATATTAAACTACTAAATCAAGTAGTAGTTAAACTATAATTGTCTTTTGGTAGTTTAGTTAAAATTTTGAATATTATGCATAGTAATTATAAGTAGTTTGAATATAATATTTGATATTTCTAATATTGATTCTATATACTATTAAGTTGTATTTATCAGATTTATATTGATTTTTAATAGTATAGTAGAGAAAACAGGTTTATTATTAAAAATATAGTATTTTTAAAAGGGTTGAGTAGAAATAGATTAAATAAAAGTCAGAAATACTTTTGATAATAAAGTATTAATAAGATATCTGCATAATAGATATTATTACTTTTGAAAAAGTAATTAGTAAAGTAAATTAAAGTTAGAGTAGTATTAATTTCAAAATATTATTAAATATAAACAATAAGGTTTAAATAATTGAGCTCATATTATTTAGTTTGTTGTGTCTTGTATCAAGAGTTGTAATATATTAATTAATATTGTAAGAATCTAAGAATCTTAATTTATTCTGTTAGTAGCTCTGTAAAGTAAAAAATATAGACAAAGTATCTTGATAGTATTGTAATTAATATTATAATATTATATTTTGCAATAATTTGTTTACAAAATAGCAGAGTAGATTTGTTATTTAGATTAGCTTGTATAATATAGCTAAAGATAATATATTCTGTATTTTGAAAGATTTTATAAATAAAGTTCTGTGTAATAATATTGTTAGTAATAGAAACTCAGATTGTATGCTAGTTTTAATATATAAAAGATTAAAAAAGTAGTTTAATAATAAAATAGTTATTTAAAAGTAGCTTAATAGACAATTTATTTGTTATTTGAAGAAGATCTGCAAATTTTTATAAGTAAATTTTACTATTAAGCCAAATGTGAAACATTTTAATTTAAAACTTTTTTTTACTAAATAAATTACTTTTGGCTTCTAACAAAGTTATAGAGCTTATCAAAATATATTAATAGTAGCAAAAATATTAAAATTAGATTTGTAGTTCTTGAAAAATCTTTAAAAAACTTTATAGTAACATATAAAATTTTTTTAAAAAAAATTGATTTTTTAAAGAAATTATATATATCAATAAAATGTTTTTTAAAGATTTCTTAAGAATCACAAGACTAATTTTAATATTCTTACTACTATTAGATGTGTCTTGATAAGCTCTACAACTTTTGTTAGAAGTTTAAGAGTAATTTATTTAGTAAAAAAAAGTTTTAGATTAAAGTGTTTTATATTTAACTCAATAGTAAAATTTATTTATAAAAATTTGCAAATTCTCTCCAGATAACAAATAGATTGTCTATTAAATATATAATATTGCTAAACAAATATAATAATTTTAGTTAAAAAAGTATTTAGAATATTAGATTATAAGAAAAAGTCTTTGACTTTAGAGTTAAGCTTCTAATAAATTATGAAAAGTAGTTGCTTAAGTAATAGTAATTAGATATATATTTTAAAAATAAAGCTAAATAAGTAATAGCTAGCTATTTATTGTACAGACTTTATAGAGTAGTAAGATATTTTTGCTATAAATATTATTATAGATTGTAGTAATTTTAGTATTTATATTATCATTTTTATTGTTTTTTTGTTCATATTAAATTTTTTTACTATACTATAAGAATAATTAGTAGTTTTATAAAATATTTAAATAAAATATAAGCTTTTGTATCTGTTTATATAACTTTAAAACTAGATCTAAATTATAGCTATAGGTACTTCTAAAAAACTTAAAATTGATATTTATAGTATTATATTTAGTTTATATAAGATTAAATAGAATTAACTAAATAAAATTGTTGTATTTGTATAATTATTGTGTAAGAAATTTAACTATATTTAAAATATATTTAAATTAGATAATATTAATTATAAAAAATATTTGCTAGTAAAGTTAAAAGATTAAGAAAATAATTATAAAAGTAAATTTAGTTTAGTTTTTAATACGTATTAATATTTATAATATATTTAGTAGTATTCTAAACAGAAAATAAGTTTTAAACTATAAGTTTTTGTATAGTAACCTTTTTGACAAAGTAGTTTAGAGATAAGATTAGAGAAAATATATTAATAAAGATTGCAGAATTTAGGGTTTGTTAAAATTTGTAATTTATTTTAATAATCAAATAAGGAATTATAGATTATATGATATATTAATATAATAGTATAAGTATTTAATGAAAAATTCTTAGTTGATTCTGATTTATTATATTTTGAATTATTACTTTATCATCTGATAATTCTATATAACAAAAGTTAAATATATCTATTTAATTAATTTAATATTTAATTAAAGGTTATTAATTAAATATACTGAAAGATTTTTTTAAGTTTAATAATAAATATGTATTTTAAGTCAATGTTGCATTAGTAAACTAAATTAATTTTTTAAAATATTGGCTTAGTTAATTATTAAGATATAATAGCACAAGACCTATATATTAGTATTAATATAAAAATAAATATTTGTTTAAGGTTTAATCTTTATTAATTTTGAATCAAAGTAAATTTAATAATAATATAATAAATACTAAAAAAATTATATATTTGTATATTTAATAACTGTAATATAACTTATTATATAATAATTAAATATAAAATTATGAAGATTTGTTCAAATGAATTATTAAAAATACAAATCAAATAATAAAGAAATATTAAAGTTATAGAGAAACTTACAAATAATAAACAGCTATAAAAAAGGATACTACTATTTATACTATAATTTTTGCTATTTGTACTATTAGTTTGACTAGAATTAGTTAGAGTTAGAGTATAATTTTAGTTAAATTAATGGTGCAAATAGCAAAAATCATAGTACAAATAGCAATTTCCTAAAAAAATTAAGATATATATAATAAACAATATATTAGTAATATTGTAAATTATTAATTTATTATATTATTAGGGTTTGGGGTTTATAGCTTATTAGTTAAACTTTCAAACCCTCACAAACAAGATCAACAGTTCAAGTCAAGCTAGAAGCAAATTGTATAATTTGTTTCTGTAACCTTCAGGAGCTATAATTGAATACAGAGCCCTGTGGCTAAGTCCAAGTATAGGTATGAAGCTAGAATAGGAATTCTTAGAAGAAGACCCAAATATGAAGAAGTAGGTACTATATATAACTATGATATTACAGAAGACTGCAGCTATAAAGATTGTGTGAATAAATTTTTGAGAGATGAGATAGCATCAATATCCTTATATCTCTAGATTTGGCAGTACCAATATCCCTATATCTAACTTGTGAGGTACTTTTTTAAAAGGATGGTTAAAAGATTGTGTAAATAAGTCTATATTTGAAAATAAAAGATATAGGTACTTGCTTGGAAGGGTGATCAGCATAATCAAAGTTAAAAGTAGTGAGAAAAGTAGTGAACATATAAATAGTCTATAGTAAAAAATTAGCCTTACCAGAATCAGAAGCATCTTTGACAATACAGAATAGAAGATACTATAGAAGGCAAGAACTATAAAGGTTTGTTTGATGTTTTGTGTATGAATAAAGATACTAAATCAGGCTCTGGTCTCACTTATACAGAAGTCTACAACGAATAAGTCTAAGATCTATCAACCTCTAAGATTTACAATATATATAGTAGTATAGCATCACTAGGTTGGTATAACTCTTTGAGTATAATTAGAATTATTCTGGTATTGTATAACAACCTGTTGGGAGCAAGTATTATATAGTAATATAGCATCATGAGGGTTGGTGAACTCCTTAAGTATAACCAGAATTGTTTTAGATACTTGTAAAATATGTTCTAAACTTCACCATAGCAGGTAGTACTTAGAAGAACTGAAGAAGACGCCAAGTAACTGTATAATGTTAAGACCTGGATCATCTGTAGTTGAGCTGTGGTAGCAAAAACTGGCTTGAAATATGAGTTAGTAGTACTTGAGCAGATAAGTAGCAGGGATTCCCTAACAATAAAATACTAATACTATTATATGGTGAACCTAACTAAACTTCAGTTTTTGGCTTGAAATATGAGTTTCTGCAAATCCTAAACTAATATTAAAATGCCTTAGAGAAAACAATAACATGGTATACCAAACTGGGAGATCATTAAGATCTATAACTCAAAAGTTACCAATTTGGCAGTTGTACAAAAATAAGATGGTAGAAATGAGGAATATAGGCTTAGCTAAATATAATAGGTTTCAGAATGCAGGAGTAGCATCAGTACAGGTATGATCCTCCTCTACTAGCTTAGCAGTTTAATGACAATGCTTCTTCAAAGTAGGAGGTACTTTGATCGCAAGTATTAGCCTTGATCATAGCATGCTAGTGATGCAACTAGAATATGTTTGGGCATCTATTAGAGTAGCCAAATAAATATCGGGTAGCTAGTTGGATTAGCATAGCCTAGTAATAGGTTGTAATAAATTTGAAAAATTATGTATGTACTTACAAGCAGTATAGAAAATCTGCTGTTCTCAATGTTCTCTGAGAACATCAATTTTCTAATTTTTTATTAATAAGCATATAAAAAATATTGACTGCAAACATTAAAATCAATTTAGATTTCTAATACTGCTTACAAGTATATCTAATAAAGGCTTTACCAGCTTTTCTAGCCAAGTTAAAAAAAAATTTACTATATTATTTTAATATATTATTATATTTGTTTTATATTATTTTAATTATCTTGTTTATTGTCTTAAATATCACTTGTTACTTTGAATTTAGCAAATGTATATTTAAATACGAATATATAATAGTTAAAGTAATATATTTTGATTTACAAAAATAAGTAGTAGTATTATCAAATATTTCTAACAAAGTAATAATTTAATTTAATAGATCCTATTTATATGATAAAAGAAGTAACTTTTTAATTTTGAATATTAGCTTGATTATTCAGATTGTTTTAGATTAAAGTAGTATTGTATCTAGCTAGTATTTTAAATTCTATCTAGTTTTTATATTTGCTATCTTATATAAAATAATTTTTTTTTTTTTTTTAAATATTAAGGTGACCACTTTGGGGTCTGGCACGGTTTATTAACTTCTTAGTTCAATTATCAGAATGTCGAATAGACATCCCTTAACTTTGTTACATCAATGAGAGTACAATTGGTCACACTTACAACTTTAGTCATTGCCTATTTAAGGGCTCCACTATATTTATTTCTATCTATAGTTACCCACCAATTGCCATATCTAAGATCTGCTTGTGGATCCCCTATTTAAACTCTCTGATCGACTTAGCACCATCAGATGCTTTCTCTGGAAGAATTCCTGCCTCTAAGGCCTCTTAGAACTACTTTATCTTTGTGGTAAATGTACCAAAGTTATATCCCATACATATATCACCTGGGTTTTTCGATAACATATACCCCAATCTGAGGACTGGAACTTGCGATCTTTTGCATTGCTACCGTTACCTACTTCCTGCCCTTTACAAGATTTATTCCAATCCCGATGCCCACTTCCAACTGGCCCTTATACCGATCTCTCCCCAACTACCAAACCAGGGGTTGTTGTACCTAGGCTCTAAGTGCCTTCTAGTTTTACTTCTCTTGGTTTCAAATTCTGTAGCATCGGACCTTTTTCTCTAATATGACTCTGGTAGCCAGGTGGTGGACCCATCTTGCCCAGAGTTTTTTGTCTGGTTCTTCAGTCTCGGGTTTTTGATTTTCCATAATATCGTCAAAGATCTTCACTACTCCTAGCTCAGGTCTTGCCAAACAGGTTTCAAATATTCTGGTTCCTTGGATTTAGATCATCCTAAAGCTCCCATTTCAAGATAGTAGTACCAAGGTTATAGGTGATATAACCAACTGATCATCAAATAAATATTACTGATATACAGGCCTATTTTTGAAAAACATTTCTGGTACAAATTGAACTCTAGATCTGCTGCTTGGGGGAACAACTTAACAACTACTCTATATCACCACACCCCTTATAAAATAAATTTTTTAGAATTTGCAACAATATTTACTAATAATAAACTATTCAAATTACTATTATCAGAATTTAATATATTAGTTAAACAAATATTATTTTAGATTTATGAATATAATTAATATTTCTGTTATATTTTATCAAGTTATTCACTTTGTTTAAAAGATTTAATAAAAACTTAACTAATTTTTTATTTTTTAATATATATATTTACTTTTTTGAAAGTATGAGAAACTAATAACTACAAAGTATAGGCTATACAAGATAAATGTTTAATCTCCTTCTATAAATTAATTGTTTTAACTATATTACTTCTATTGTCTATTATAATATAAGTTATTTTGTTATCTAATCTAAACTCTAATATTTTTTTTAAAAAAAGTACAATTTTTTTAGCTGAATATAGATATAGTATATATTTTATACTTTAAAGTCATTTGATAATTAATAGATTGTTATATCTATATATTTATGCTTACTGTAAGCAGTTTATAGATCAGTTATTAAAGATGCTAATTCATATATATTATTTAATAATAGTCTTAAATTATAGCTACTTGAGGATAAATATTATTATTTTTTTTTTGATTCTTTTTTAGAAAAAAGTTGAAATTAACAAAATTCTTTTTTATTATAAACAAAAAACTAATAAAAAACATATTTCACTAAAAAAAGCAGTTCACAGTACTAAGTAAAAAAAGAAAATATCTAGTCTCTTATAAGACAAAAATAAAAAAATTAAAGCCTAGAACAAAAAAAAAGATAGCAAGAACTAACAAAATTTTATCTTTTGCATGCAATTCTTGAAGAATTGTACTTGACTCTATACTGCAGATCTGTTGTTATTATATAAAATAGAATATATATTTAGAAGTAAACAAAATAATCTAATTACAGATTATATAACAAATATAAACAAAAAAACAATATATGCAATAGTTATATCTTGGGCAGTTGAGTATAAGTGAAATTTTGCAGTAAAGTATAATTGACATAGATCGGCTGTATAAGTAGCTGATCTATATCAATAATACTTCACTACAAAATTTTGCTTATATACTTAACTGCCCAGAATATAACTGATTTATCTTCTGCTATCCACATTATATACTTTTTATGTACTTCAATAAAAACCCTTTTTCTTATATCATTTTTTATTTAAAAAAGAAATATGATTAGAAAACTTCAACACTTATAATTTTATTTAATTATAATATGTTAATATTATTAAATTATTAATTTTTAATGAACTTGGATTTAAACTTGCTTCTGAATTTATACAAGTTAATCCAACAACCTGAGCATTGAATGATCTAAAAGAATCTAGCTTAAATTTAAAAACCTTTAGCAATTCATCAACAAACTCAAATAAAAAACAAATTGAGGTTATTAATTTATATTACTATTATTAATTATAACAAGCACACAATAAATTAAATATTTATTTACAGCACAAACCTAAATACTAACATCTATCTAATAATATTTTGAATCATTATAAACAAACAGCTATTCCAAAAAATACACAAAAAAGTAATCAGCTTTAGGTATCATGGCTTAAGGAATATATTAAAGATACACATTCAGATATTAGTCTTAATCAAATTTATAGCAAGCATATACTTGCTGTTTTACTTTCTAAGTTTGTTGTTGCAATTAGAAAATATGATAATAAAGAATTTAAAGCAGATTCAATATATATTAGAATATATACAATAAATAGATATTTTATTAAAAAGTTTAAAAAGATTAGTCCTTTTAGCTTGTATGATAATTTTGAATATGTTTCTTTTCATGATATCCTTCATTCAAAAATGTGTAAATTAGAAGAAATATATGATAGAGAATATCAAAATACTGATTATTGAATGATGATGAAATAAAGCAAAATTTTAAATATCTAGAACTTAATAGAGATACACCAGTTAGATTATTTCATAAAGTTTTTTATAGATAGATTGTTGTACTACTAAATGAGATAGATCTTATTTGGATATAATAGCATCTTATCTTAAGAACGTCAAGATAGAGGGTTTAATTTTTTAATGATTTATAATAAAACTCACAAGGGTAGATATTATTATTAAAAAAATTCTAGTTCTGGATATAATATAGTTTTACAAATTATATCTGCAGATAAATTAGATGTTATTGGTGCTTGTTCTGATATTAAAAAATATTTAAGTTTAGATCTGCAAATGCAAAACCAATTTTTTTACAGATTAATAGAGATTTTAATAGTCAGTTTATTAATTTATTTTATATTTTTATATTTTATATATTTAATATATTTATTAATTTAACTTTTTATTAAAAATAAAGCAAAGACGCTAATATACTTCTTTTCATATAGATCATGATTCATTATCTAAAGTTTTAAAAACAATATATAATTTAACTGGAATTGATTATACAAATTAATGTATTATTAATTATTCTTTACGCAAACTATGGCCCAGAAACTTACCGATAATATGTGGACCCTCAAACAATTATGAGTGTTACTCTTACTGTTTTATAGCTAGACTTAATCGTTATAGAAGACAAATGAAGAACAATGTGTTAGAGTAGCAAATATTGCTCTTTCTGCTATCAATAATATATTTATTATATATGTTTAATAATTTATTTGTTTAATTTAAATAATACTAATAATAAAAAATTTTATTTAGATTTTACTATGACAAGAACTAGATGAAGAAAAATTACAAAATAAAGTAATATCAAATTCTGATGCATCGAATTTACAATTATTAAATTATACTACTAATGTAAGTTAATTCATATAAACAATTTTGATTTTTCAAATTTTTGTTTTGTAAACTAACTGCCTTTTTAGACTAAGTACAATATTGATCAAGATATAGCTACTAAAATTCCAAAATTTCGATTTCATGAATCAACCAATCTTATTAATTCTGATAACTTTATATCAACTAAGAAATAGTTAAATGAATATCAACTTGGTAGTAAAAAGGTAAAATTTATAAAGTGCAAAAACATTACAGTTAATTTTAACAATTAATTAATATTTTAAATTTGTATTTGGTGTAATTTTTTTATATTTTAAATATTATACCTATAATCTGTAATTTATTTTTATTTAATTAAATATACATTATTTAAATGCTATTATTATATATAATTTTTTGCTAAATTAATATTTATTGCTATGCAGTATAATTTTATTTCAAAATTTGTTTAAACAAATGTAAACTTTTTGAATTTCTATAGAATAATATTCTTATAAATCACTACTTTGTATATATTATATTTAAAAAGATGTTTTATTCAAACAATTAAATATATATATATATATATATATACATATATGTATATATCATATACATATTTGCAAATTATATATATATGTGCATTCTTGTTAGCTATATAAGTATTATTATATACTAATAAACATATAACAATCAAAAAATTTGAGTCACTTATGCACCGCATTCTTTTTTTAAAATAATGTTTAAGTTTAACTTATACTTAACAATCCAGGATATAACTATTACTGATACCCTGTAAATCAATATGATGTATACCAGTAAAAATAAGCACATAATATGTGCCAGTAAAATAAGTAACTGATAACATATACCAGTAGAAATAAGTACATAAAAAGCATCATATGAATGGGTTGGCTAGAGGATAAAAAAAGTTAGATACTAAAGAAAAAGAAGATTCAAGAAAACAAAACAAGTAGATGAATTGATAGAAGATTTTTAATGAACTAGAGTTATATAAAAACTGAATAGTTGACTTTAGGAAAAAAAGAGTAAAATAGCAAGTACTTCAAAGAAGAAATATAAAGAAGAGTTTAATCTAACAACTTGAACAAGAAAATTTACTTTTTCTAGTGTAATACAATGGAAAGAAAAATAAAAAGAATTTAAAAATTTCAATAAACACTAAAGTATCAGAAAAGAAGATAAAAGATTATATAGAAAAGTTAGAGAAATATAAAATATAGATGCAAACTTGTAAACAAAAAAGTTTAAAGTAAAGATTGCAACAAAAGAAGAAAAGAATAAAAGATTATTTCTAACAAATTGAAGAAGTATATATATATTATAGAACAAAACTAAAAAAGAAGAAAAATATTAAAGTGATAGCTTTTAAAAAGATAAGAAAAGAAAAAAAGATAGAGATGAAATGAAGAATCCTATAGACAAAAAAGAAGCTTTATCTAATAATTATTTAGAAAAGTATTTAAAAAAATTATATCAATACAAGAAGTAGATATTAGGGCTTAAAAGAAAAAATAAAACAAGAAGAACTCTGAAAAGAAAAGACAAAAAAGAATCTTGAGTATATTTTTGGAGAGCTAACAATAAATTACCTTAAAAAGAAAAACTTAATCAAATAAAAGCATATTGAAGTTATTATGAAAAACTACTAAAAGATATTTTAAAGAATTTGAAAAGATTGCTAGCCCAAGCAAGAAGAAATAAGAAAATCAAGATAAACTGGAAGAACAGAAAAAAAATAAAAAAGAAACCTCTAATACAGAATAGAGAACTGATAACAATTAATAAAGAAGATAAAGAAGAAGAAAAGAAAAGTATAGAAGAATTAAGAATCAAGTTACTTGCAGAAAAGTATAAAATAAACTAGAGAAAAAAAAAAATATATTAAGTTAGAAATAGATAGTAAAGTATTTTTATGAAAAAAAGATATTTTAGATAGCCAAATAGAAATAGAATTAGATAGAATAGGATTACTTAATAGAGATAAACTTGACTTATTAAAATTAAACTAAGACCTCTTCCAAGATCTCTAAGGCAACTTGGTAATGGCTTTCTAGATCATAAGATTACAAAATTCTATCTAGTATAGCAGATCATTTTTTGGATATCAATAGAGATAGCCAAGAGATGTTGGGCCTAAATATTAAGCTCAATATTATATAATTTACTTATATAAAAATCTTAATAAAGAATTACCAGTATAGTTACCAAAGATTAAAAAAAAAAAAAAAGAAAGTTGAAATACTAGATCAACTATTTTCATCATTTTCTTGTATTTTTTTTTTTAACTATACTAATTAGCAAATTATTAATAATAATCTATTTAGTGAATGCTTGCTAAATCTTTTGGTTTTATGGTTCTTTATACATTTTAACTTTCACTTATTCAAGAGTTTTCTTCAATATTTGTTGAATAGTATAATCTTGGTTCTATATAAAAATTAAATAAATGTTATTAATAAGTGCTATTAAGAAAAATAGCACTTTAAGCATTTAATTATATTTTATAATAAATGCAATTTATCTAATTTATTAAGAATTTAAGTGTAATTTTTTCTTGGCTATACTCAAATATATATTAAAAAAATTATTTTATTTTTATTTATATAGATTATATTTGTTTTAAAGATAATTACTCATATTTCTAGTACTACTATCATGCAAAAATTTATAATTATATCAACTAACTGTTTTATTATTTAAGTTTAGAATTTTGACTTCACAAACATTATATTGTCTATCCTTGCTTACTTCAAAGTATTTCTATACCCAACTAGGTTTTATATACTTTCGCTTATGCTTTGGATATACCAATTTACTTTTTTTTGTTACATAAGAATGATTTTCTAGAAAAACTATTGAAATGGCCTCACTACCAGAACCAACTAATATATTTTTACTGGTCTTACTAGCTAGAAAAATTTTTTTCCAGAAAGATCACTTTCTTTGTCACTTATTGTAAAGTAAAAATGAAATATATAAATTTGCTTGAGGTGAAAATATAGTAAGTATAGTAAAGAAAAAAAAAGGGAGATACAGATTGATATTCAGAAGCTTTTAAGAGATGATTAATTTTTTTTTATAGTTTTATTTAACTTCACTATGCTAATTACAAAGCTTTTTATATTTCTTTTGTTACAATAATACTAATACTAATATTTGCTTTCTAGTTATATAATTAGGAAAATAATGCAATTCTTGCATTAATTTTGATAGTTATTATATTTGTTATTTGCAAAAATTGTTCTTTTTACTTAATATACAAAAGAATATTTCTTTTGTCCAATACATGTCCTTGTCTTATTTTATGAGGTTAGTGTATTGAAAGTATATTAACAAAACATCAGAAGACATTAACAACAGGAGGAAATATATCTGATCCAAACTTAATCCCACACCTGATATGCAACACATAAAAAATCATTTCACGATGATGGATTACTTAACTACCAATGCTACAAATATAATCTCTCACAGTTTAGATTGGGCACATTTCCTTCTGTTGACATTACTCTGAACATTTGGTGCATTTTATGTGTAATTGAATATAAACAAAATTGTGTGTAAGACTTTTTTTTTTTATCTTTAATTACATATGATATTCATAAATATTTAGTTGATGTGCTAGCAGGTTTGTTTTAATTAGACAAATTGTACATATAAGTATTAACATTGTTGGCAAAGATATATAATAATTCAGATAAAATTTTCTTAATAAATTCAATTCCTAGATTTGCCATTGTGAAAGGGTAAATCATTGCTCATAATAGACTTTTTTATATTTGATGGGTTGAATACATATTAAATTTAACCAATTGGATGAATTTGGCTCATTTTGTAGCTCAGATTGAACCTAGCCAAAATACCAGGAATGTAGTGAAATGAAGTGTATAGTTTACAGACAAGTTGCTGTGTTCGAAATCTCAAATTCTATTGGGCAGCATGATTATTATATGTGCATCCTTTTTTTAGTTATGCTTTTACCTGCCTTGACGATCATGTTATATAATTATTGAAATTCTGGTTAGATTGAACATTTATTCTTGATCTCATAATCAATATCGAATCGGTTTAACGTGGTTTTTTTATCTGTAATGATGATTTAATCCAGTTAAATGATCATGATAACCATACATTTGGATTAGTATATTATTTTTTGATATTAATACAAAAAGTAAAAGAATACTGTGCGCTTAGAAATTCATATAAATATTACATTAATCTATTAGGTTTATCGTGAGATAAAGATAAATTCTTATATTAGTTTTTCTAGTTAATTTATTGTGGCAGTGCATACAATAGCTTCTAGATCTGAAAAATAGATCTTATCTTGCCATTTTCGGCAATTAATTTAAGGATATTTTATGATTATTAGTGTTTGATAGGTCGATCACTACTTTATCCAAAGTTCGACCTTGGCATTTATAGTCAGTAAAAGCATAAGCTGGAGTTAAAGGAAGTTGAAATCGTTGAAATCGACATTGTATTTTAGGCACATACATATGTATATCTAACAATCAGTCTAGAAAAACTAATAAATAACTATAACTTTTTTTGGAATAAATTTCACAAAGTAGCGTGATGTTCATAAAATCAACCGGATTTGAATGCACTCTAATACTAATACTTATAATAGCACATACATTGATCACTCATCATAATAAAAAAATTTGTTTATCATTAAAACATCTATTCAATAAATTATCGAATATACGTTCCTGGTTTCGCGTGACAGCGTCGCGCAGCTGCCTTATTAGCTAGTATGGAGGAAGTTCAATTTATCGAATTTATTGAATTTATTGAATTTCTCGCATTTATTTGATTTATCGTATTTATTCGATTTACCGTATTTAGTGCATTTAGTCAATTTAACGAATATATTCATTGTGTATCTACTAGTAGTGCGAAAGTATAAAAGCACTACCTTTTGCATGTAATAAAGACAGTTCAGCAAGTGAGCTCAGTTTGAGTCCAATATTGTTTGGCTCTACTAATTCCCCCGATAAGTAAAATCGGAATTACGATAGGTCCTGTGATTTAGTATTAAGAGACTCGTGACGTAGTCTAGAGCTCTAATTGACCCTAGTTACTCGGACCAAGTCTTTTCACGCCTCGATCGTAGCCTTACCACTATTAGGGTTTAATTAGAGTAGTTTAGTTTAGGTATTGGTATAGCGTTGTAACGTATTTGTGTAATAAGGAGGAATTTTACACTCTCTCAACATACTACCAATGCAATAATGCCATAAAAATAGATAAAAGCTTTTCTTAAGACAATAGGCTTTGAATTATCGCGTGCAGTTATAAGTTAGTTTTTAAATGCACATGGTGTTAGTTCTTATTTTGGCAATGTTCGGCTCAATAAGTTTTGACTATTCAAATTGATCATTGATGATTTTGATTTATTTATTATAAATTCAATGCGAGAAAACACATTAAAATTTATTAAGAACAAATTACAAGATCTTTATTTTCCATCATATAAAATATCCGGTGCTATATACTTTTCTAATTATTTTATCTAATGTATATTTTTATGACTTTTGGTTTCCATTTTAAAGTATTATTTTACGCATAATTATCATGACCTATGGCTACGTATTAGGTTTATTATTTCTTATTCATGTATGGTTTTTTATTATATATATGCTTGCATGCATTTACGAGTTAATATGATTTTAATTTAAATTATTTAAGCCAATACCAAGGCATAAAATCAGATCGAGACATTTATAGGCTTAATTATTTAAACCAACGCCAAGGCATAGAATCAGGTAATGTCAATTATGGATTTAACGCCAAGGCATAGGATCGGATAATGTCTACTATAGATTTAACGGATTTAATATTAAGGCACAGATCGAATAAAGTTTAAATATCATATGCATGCACATATGTAAATGATTGTACATTCTGGCCAATCAGCTTAGCAAAGTTATATAACCCGATTTGACACGGGTGACCCGGTTTAGACAAACCAGTTTGGAACTCTACACGTGTTCATTTGTCCGGTTGAACCAAATTACCATTATTCGAAAATTTTTGCCGAATAATGTGTACTTATTAAGCGCATAAAAATGTATGTAAATTAGTAAGAAAAGATTTTTTTTTTAAATTTAATAAATTTAATTTTCTTGGCATAAAATTTCTTTTTGTTATAACAAACCACCATGACGTAAAGTAAAGCACTGCGAATCGGCATGATATTTACTAATATGGAAGATGTCTAAAAAGCTACTCGGTTTAAACTTCTTCGCCTTATAAATAATTGTGCTAGTTTAACGCTATTTTTTATACAGTATTTAAGCGAAAATGATTAAAACTAGCGCTTCATTTATCCTTAAATCAAATAATCGGTGTATAGATAACTCTAAATGCCTATCCCTTAATCTGTGGATCATTTCCAGGCAAATTTGCCTGGAAAATTTACTTTAAATAAGATATATTTAAAACCAACTTAGTTTTACTTGTTTTTT
>CAJVQC010000036.1:0-19902 GCA_910592285.1 Racocetra persica | reverse complement strand
ATGATAAAATATATAATAATAATATAAAATATATAATAAAATTTAAGAAAATATATAATAAATATATAAGAAAAATAGCTAACAAAATTTGACTAATAAAAATTGATTAATAAAAATTTAAAAATATACTAATAATAATATAAAATATACTAATAAAATTTTACTATATTGCAATATACTCATCTAATATAAAGGTTTCTTGATAAACCCTTGTTCGGTATTTCTAAATAAAAAATCCCAGCTCTGAAGAGGCTAGTTTAAAAAAAAAGTTTTTAAAACCAAATAAAAAAATAAAAAAAAAACTAAAAAAAAACAATATAAAATACTCTCTAATTAGTATCTTACAATAAATATTTCATCTTTTGATATTTATATTTTGTATTAAATTTTTTTCAAAAAGTAAAGATTTTAATTTTTTTTATTAAAAAATTAATATTGATAATATTTTATATCAGAAAGTTTAGATACAATATAACTATAAAAAATATAACAAATATGATATTACTACCAAATTAATTTTAAATTAAAAATCTGTAGTATGTTTATAGATTAAATCTTTAAGATAATAATCTGTTATATTAAAATTTTATAAAATACTTGTAAAATTTCTTAGAAGCTAATACTTATAGCTTAGATAAGAATAGAAAAGTTCTTAAATAAAAAATTAAATAGCTTTAGTTTTTTTTTTGTTTTATTTAGTCTTAGTTCAAATAATTAGAATAGTTAGATTAAAATTAAATATAACTATTTGAGTATAGCTAGATATAAAGATGCTAGCTATTAACTCAAAAGATTAAATTTTTAGTAAGTTAAAAACCTAGAGAGAGGCCAAGTTCTATTAAGGCTATCACATTTGATATAAGCCAAATGAGCTTCTTTGAGTTGGTGTTTAATAGAAGCTATAAAAAAATTTTATTATAATTTGTTAAATAGTCTAAATATCCAAATAAAGAGAACAGCATTACAAAATTAAAAAAAATCCATCATTTTTAAAATAATCACTATATTTATTATTATATTTTAAAAACTTATAATAAACAATTAAAAATTTAAAAATTAAAATTTTATTATATAAACTACTACTAATTAAAATAAAATTAAAATAAAACCTTTTATTTAATTTTTAAAACCTAATTATACTTGTTTATTATAAATTTGAACCCTAAACTAACCTCTAACTCTAAAAAATATGCTTCAAAAATTTATATTTTTAATAACTTGTCTATTTTAAACTATATAAAATTAAGGCATGGCCTTACCTTTGAAGATTAAAAAAACTATATAAAATTTAATTTTTAATCTAATTTGATTTTAATCTATTATATAAACTAACCAAATTTCTAAATAAAATTTTTATTATACAAATTTTATATGTAGGTAAAAAAACCAGGACGTCTAAAAATAGATTTCTTTAAACAACGGAATACGGACTTTAAATAATACTAATATGTGATTAAAAAACAGTATAATTTATTTTAGTCAGATTGGTCAAAAACCCGCATTCCGTTATATAAAAAAGCCTATATTTAGGATTTCTGGTTGTTACTTGACGGCACCATATTTATATACATTTAATTTCAAACTATATATATATAGTATTAAATTTAATTTTAAATTAAAATATTTATTAATTTATACTTATATACAAATACATATATATATATATATATATATATATATATATATATATATAAACTTAAAAACGTTTTGTGATTTGGATAAATTTATAATATAAAATAATAGGGTTTAGCATGTGAAAAATAAATCAATTCCAAACTTTAGATATTGCTTATACTATTTGAGTGACGCCAAGGGAAAATCAGACTTCGTGAACTTAAGTTTATTATTTGAGTGATGTCAAGGGAAAGCCAGACTTCGTGAACTTTATTATTTGAGTGATGCCAAGGGAAAACCAAACTTCGTGAACTTTATTATTTGAGTGATGCTAAGGGAAAACCAGACTTCGTGAACTTAAGTTTATTATTTGAGTGATGCCAAGGCAAAACCTGCAAGCAAATTTTGAGGTATCAATGTAAGTAAATTTAGTTATATGTGCATCTTCAGGGCTGAATACAATAAATAATAATAATAAACTTAAAGCCCGAAGTCTAGTTTTCTTCGGTGTCACTCATTTCAGAAGTTTTATTAGATCAAAATTTTACATAGTTGCTAGATTGTAACCATCATGCCATAGATGTTAACTGAATAACGAAATAAAAGGTAATTCTTGGATATTTTAAATGATGTTTAAACAATAAAGCTTTGTGTTATGTAACATCCATATTGTCTAATTATAAAATTGCCAAATCCGACATAATAGTCACACTTGTTAACAATGTACGTACTACGTATAGATGCTGGTGAAACTGGTAACTATCTAACATCTGAATGGCTGTTACGTATATTAAATTTCACCAGTTTCACCACAAAGAGTTTCACCAGAATCTATAGTACGTACGTACGTACCTTATAGAGACAAGTACGTATAAACAAGGTATTTCCTAAATTGTTAACATCAATAAAGTGATACTTTATTGAAGTCGATAATTTAAGAAATATTTAATTTCAACTTTATGGAAGTTGATAAGTTAAGAAATAAGCAGACCATCTCTCCAGAGTTAATATAACGTATAATTAAGTAGGTATAATTAAGTAGTTCATTTGAAAGTATTTATGTACACATTTTATTGATTCCAATAATTTAGGAAATAATTTGTTTATCTTGTCTCTATTAGACTTCTTGCACCGTACGTACGTACATGAATGTCTACTCGGTATATCGGGTAAAATTTTATACGTCATTTACCTGGTAATCAGGGAGTTTATCTGTCGGGTAACCTGAGTACAATCATTATTTGAGTGTACCGTGAACCAAGAATCTAAAAATGGAATTCTTTATACACGGGAATGTGGACATCGGACTAGAAATCCCGCTTTTGTTGTATAAAGAATTCTGTTTTTAGACTTCCTGGTTTTCACTTGGCGGCGCTCATTTTGGACATACATCTACAAATGAGTGTCGCTAAAAGAAAACCCGAAAATTGAAATATGACATATATTTAAATTTTCGGATTTTCTTTTAGCGACACTCACAATTTAAAGTTTTGTAGTACAAAAACCTGACTTTAAATTGCGCGCTTTCGTAAATGCAAGTACAAAAAGCCATATACTAGTTGGTACTTTGTGCCCATGAGCATAAATGCTGTCTGGCACAAAATTGTCATGCATTTATTTAGGCACAAGCACTTTAGGCTGACCTGTATCTTTAATAATAATGCCTAGTATTTTGTCATGCGTTTTTAATAGTGCCTAGCACTTAGCGTTTTTGCGCCTATGGGAACAAGACACCAATGTCTGACATAGTGCCAATGTACCCGACATAGACATCTGCAGATCCATAATTGAAATTGATGAATCTGACTATATCAACACGATTATGTAGGAAATGGGAATTTAATATCCCATAAATTATAAACATTTATTTAGGCATTTTGAATTCTTGGAATTTTATGGACTTGATCGACAGTCCAAAATTGCAGTTCCAAAGGACCTAAGTCCCAAACGGTTCAATTTTAATTTGTTATATAATATGTAGAATTACAGAAAAGTTCAACACGGTTACACAAAAAAACAAAAAATATCATAAATTGCATAAATTAATTAATATAATATTAATACATAGTATGAAGATTGATACGTACACCTATGCTGTCCTTAAGGTTTCGTAAGGTTTGGTGGAGGCGGCCTTCGTTGCCTTTTAATGCTTTCCACATATTCTCAATAGGATAAGTTGTTTATTATGTTTTTTGTGCGTCTCTGGTTCGAAACTTAAGTTTGAACAAAATGCAACTCTCACATGATATAATTTGAACTTAGTTTAAAAATAACATTAAGTTTCAGATCAACGTAAGCATTCATTATATGCATATTGGTCATATGAGCCTATGGCTTTGTTAGCAATGCGAAACAATCATATCTTTATCAACAAGGCTCATCTTCAAATACTACGTTACTTTACATGAAGATGATCAATGTTAAATGTTAAGTTCTAATATCGATATATTCATATATATTCATAATAATTTAGCAAAAAGGAAATCCCATAGTCATTCATCTGTGTTTCAGTCATCTCCGTTCAATATAGGCGCAACGTAATAGGCTTTTTGTGTATTAGTGGCTTCTGGTTTACATTGTACAAAAAAACAATCTGATCCACAGTACAAATGATCAGATTTGCACTGACAGGTTTATCCATGTATGTTGTATTTCATGTCACTCTGTGATTGGCGGGAATGCACATACTGTACCTATTTTTTTCGATCAATTTTTTACTAACGACAATGGAAGGCTATAAAATTCCTGGACTCCCAAAAATTATACCTGTAGTAAAGCACCTTTTAAAAAAAACCAAAATCGGTACCATAAAATACAGTCGTTGGACACCTCAAGAAATCACCACACTTCTAGCAGCATATAAAGAACATGGCAAAAACTGGAACTTAATTTCTCAACAATATCTTTCTGATCGACCACCCTCCACTATAAGACGAAAATATATACATTTAGAAAAAATTAAAGCAAGACCAACGTCAGAATATAATACATGGACACCAGAGGATGATGAAACACTAAGAATGGCCACGTATGAGTATGGTGTGGGGAAATGGAGTGAAATTAGGAAGAAATTTTTTTCTGATAGGTCATCAGCACAAGTTCAAGAAAGATGGAAAGTTCTATCAAAAACCAAATTTGGAAAATGGTGTCCCGAAGAAGATAAGAAATTACAGGAGCTAGCTAAACAATACAAGGAAGATTATCGAGTGATTTCTGAAATATTAAAACGGCCAGTCCATTCGGTTTATGTACGATACAGACGTTTACAAACCCCAAAATGGACAATTGAAGAATTAGATAAATTACGTGATTTACTAAAAGAATATGGCAAAAATTGGGAGAGAATCGAGCAAATGATGCCAGAGAGAAATGGGTGGGAAATTAAAAAAGCGGCGGATACCTTAGTTTGTGTTAATCCTTTTGTCAATAGGCGAATGTGGAGCAAAACAGAAAAGGGGTTGATTAAAGAAGGTGTAACCATGTATGGAAACAATTGGGTTAAAGTTAGCCAAGTTGTAGGTACTAGGTCACATAAACAATGTCAGAGATATTGGCAAATAGAACAAGAAAAAGAGAAAATCAGAAAAACAAATAGTGATCATATACTTTCTTGATTTTATCATTTAAATGTTGTTACTAGCCTTAAATTCAATACTTTTGTTTAGCCTTAGTCTTAAAGTCCAGTTATTCCGAATTTATCAATTTATATCCAAATAACAACATTGATTTCACTTATTTTTAATTTAGTATTTACTTACTCAGATTGTATGTAATACCGATTACAATATTTGCTTTGACATCCACACAATATATTATTAAATATTTTATTAAATAAACTTCCTTTTTAGCGATCAAAGGCTTTCGTGTAACTTTCCAGTAAACATTTTGTTGAACTTAATAAACGATTAGCCATTTTTGTTAATGAAAAGATCATTAACTGAAAAGGTTCAACTAATTATTCAATAACATGAGAATTGTTTCTTTCATTTATTTACTCATTTTACTATTTGTGTCTTTGAGTGATTAATGATTGTAATTCATAATTTTCACAATCTCAGTTTGGAAATGTCTTGACATCTTCGATCTTTGTGAATCACAAAATTTCTGCAAATGCACAAAGATTATTCAATGGCATCTCTTGCAGTACAGGTGACACTCACTCTAAACTGATTGATTACACATTATAAATGGGGTTGGTGCACTGCAAGAGACCCTTCATCGGGTTGAATTTTCTGCGAAAGAATCTCTTAAGCCTTATTTAAAAATTTTTACCCGTGTAAAATACGAATATGGCCCAATTACGATTTACTTTATGTTTCCTAGTTATGATATGTATTATACGTGTAATTCCTGTGGCTAAAGCAGAAAGTTCTCTTGGTCTAATTCCTTCACCCGATATACCCGGTATTCCAAAAGAAGGAAGTGATTACTCAAAGTTGTTAGCTTATTCTTTATATTTTTATGAAGCTCAAAGAAGTGGAATCTTGCCTCCGAACAATCGAGTATCCTGGTAAGTTTAACTTTATATGATTGTTTCCTCGAATCAAAAGTTTCATCAATTTTCATTTTTACCATCAGGAGACATAATTCCGCACTTGATGACGGGAAAGATAAAGGTGTAAACTTAAGTGGGGTGAGTTTCGTCATTATATACGGATGCTACTGAGAGAAATCTGTATAATTTACCGGAAATCCCGATAACAGGTTTTTCTTGGGCGGCACCCATACGTATCAGTATGATTTAATCATTTGATTTAATTAATTAAAAAAAATAACTTCCAGGGCTACTATGATGCAGGTATATATATATTTTCTTACAATTTATGATCAAACGATTATTATATAACTGCATTTTATAGGTGATTACATAAAGTTTACTCTACCATTGTCATGGTCACTGTCTCTCATTTCATGGTGATTTGTCAATTTGCTTAGAACTCTTGATTCTCTTTATTTTCTGTTTTAGTTTTAAATTATATATTCATTTAGGGGAGCAATCGAATGGTTTGATGGATATCGAATTGCAAATCAAACTGGATATCTATATGATATGGTCAAATGGGGAACTGATTGGTTAATAGCAGCTCATCCTAAACCTGATCAACTTTTCATTCAAGTCGGTTCAACTCGAATTGATAATTCATATTGGGGCCCTGATACTAAGTATGTACTTATCCAGGTTATCCGGGTAATTTCATATATACCTATATAATTGCGGTAGACATACATTTGGTTTATGATAGCATACAAGCATCTTTTGAATTAGCATCACGTTATTTTTTTATATTTATTTTATTATTTTTTATTATTTTTTTTTTTGACAACGATAAATATAACGATAAATAGTCTTTCGTATCCACGTCCTGCTTATGATATTAATTCAACGGCACATGGTACTGACGTCGCCGCAGAAGCGGCTGCAGCCTTTGCATCCTCGGCAATTCTATTTCGAGATTTTCTTAATGATACTGCCTATGCAAAAACATTATTATCCCATGCTATAAGCGTTTATAATTATTCCGAACAACCAACCCTAGGATTCGCTACAACGTCTATCCCTGAAAGCCGTGGATACACGACTTCTTCATATTATGACAAATTAGTTTATGGTGCTATTTGGTTATACCGCGCCACTAATCAACCTCAATACTTAACTAAAGCAGTAGATTATTATAACCAAGCCAGATTACAGAATAGTTCAAGAGTTATGTCATGGGATGAACAAACAGTTAAATAGTTTTCAATTTTTTATTCGGTAAATTTTTGTTTTTTATTAAATATTTCAACTTTCATTCTTATTTTAATAATATTTAGGGTGCTTGCAACATTTTATTTGCTCAGATATTCGCTAATAGAGTAAATGCAAATGCAAGTACAATTGCAAATTTCACTTTTTGGGCTAATGAAACTGAACGTTACTTGGATGGAATTATGTCAAATAAAAATAATTGTACTCATACAAAAGGTGGACTTTTATGGTGTGGTGATAGCCAAGCAGCATCATTAGCTATTGCTCTTTATGGTGCCTTTGGATTTCTAATGTATTCTTCTTACGCGTCTACTATTGAGAAAACTAATGCATATAAAAACTTTGTAACATCACAAATTAATTATTTATTCGGTGATAATCCTATGAAAATGTTTTATGTTGTGGCTGTTCATCCAAACTCTCCTAAAAATCCTCATCATGCTGGTGCGTCTGGAGGAACAAGCTTAGTAACCTTGAATGACCCAGTAAAGACTAAGTATCCTTTATATGGAGCCATTGTAGGTGGTCCGGCTCAGAATGATACATATGAAGATTCAAGAGCAAATGTTGATCAATCTGAGGTATTTTATTAAACGGGTTACTTTTTGTAAGTGGAAACACAAATTAAGATTAGGATTAGAGTTCGTTTATATAAATGATTTTATTATAAAATATTAAACTTACTCAAAATCCACTTAAGTTCCATTTTCACTTACAATCTATATGCATACATATTAGTTTATTAATTCATCCTATAAATTTATTGTCAATTTAAAGGTTGCGCTTGATTATAATTCCGCATATCAAGGAATAATGGCATATTATGTTATTGACTCATATATCCCCCCACCAGAAAATCCAAGAGGACCAACAGGACCAACATCGATATTTACTAATTTACCTCAGAATCACAAACTTCTAATTATAATTGTTAGTTGTGGTGCTTTCTTGTTTCTAGTTTTAAGTATAATAATATACAGGTACAGGAGAATTGTATTCTGCATAGGAGATCCTGAAAAAAATAATCAAGGCATAAAATCAGATGCTAAAAAAGATAACAAGAACATTGAAAGCGAACTATCAGAGCATTCTGAAAAAGATAACCAGAGTACTACAAGTGAACTATCAAAGCAGTCTGAAAAAGATAACCAAGACACTGAAAGTAAACCATTAAAACAGTCTGAAAAAGATAACCAAGCTTTTGAAAGTGAACCATTAAAACAGTCTGAAAAAAATAACCAGGACTCTGAAAGTGAACCATCAAAACAGTCTGAAAAAAATAACCAGGACTCTGAAAGTGAACCATCAAAACAGTCTGAAAAAGATAACCAGGACTCTGAAAGTGAAACATTAAAGCAGTCTGAAAGAAATAACCAGGACTCTGAAAGTGAATCATCAAAACAGTCTGAAAAAGATAACCAGGACTCTAAAAGTGAACCATCGAAACAGTCTGAAAAAGATAGCCAGAACTCTGAAAGTGAACCATCAAAACAGTTTGAAAAAGATAACCAGGATCCTGAAAGTGAACCATTAAAGCAGTCTGAAAGAAATATCCAGGACTCTGAAAGTGATCCATCAAAAAAGTCTAAAAAAGATAACCAGGACTCTAAAAGTGAACCATCAAAACAGTCTGAAAAAGATAGTCAGAACTCTGAAAGTGAACCATTAAAACAGTCTGAAAAAGATAACCAGGACTCAAAAAGTGAACCATTAAAGCAGTCTGAAAGAAATAACCAGGATTCTGAAAGTGATCCATCAAAACAGTTTGAAAAAGATAACCAGGACTCTAAAAGTGAACCATCAAAACAGTCTGAAAAAGATAATCAGAACTCTGAAAGCGAACTATCAAAACAGTCTGAAAAAGACAACCAGGACGCTGAAAATGAACCATTGAAACAGTTTACAAGTGAAAATAACACTTCAAATGATACGTAGTTGAAATTTTATAACTTTTACTTTCACGGTTGATTGCGATCGTGCAATGAAATGATTGTTATCCGAATTTTTAGTTTAAATTCATGAAAATTAATTGTTGTGGATTAAGCATTAAACCTATTTTAAGGCCATACAAAGTTAAAAAATTTTTTTTGTTTTATGACAATTTATTTTAAACAAGTATAATAGTATATAGTTGTTGTAATATAATAAACATTTTTTTATTTTTTTGATATTGCTACACCCCTGTAATTTGTTAAATAATTTATTCAAAAAGCATGTAGTTTTAAACAGATGTTACGTATTAGAAATTTATTATATCTAAATAACTAAATAAAATTATATTTTTAGTATATAATTTAAATAGAGTTATCATTAGGGATTGAAAACTGCGCAGGCGGAATAAATCGGAAGCAAAATTATAGGCGGAATTTGCGGAGGTCACCTTTAGTAACAAATAATTTGATCTAGTGATACAATTTGCCACCAAAATGATCGTCTCGATAAGACGATTCCAATGATAATGAGCCCAAATCCAATCACCGGATCACGAGATCGTTAAGGTGTGCAGGCTGCGCAGCCTGCGCAGTAAAATTCGACTATTTACCCATCCCTAGTTATCATTCATCGCCATGAGATGCAGGATCAGGTGTAACGTGAGATCTAACAAAAAAATTTCTTGCAAAATTTTGGGCTAGATTCTTTTTTGCTATTACATAATGCTAACCTTGGCCTTAACCCTAAACTAATGTGTCATTTTTTTATAAAAATTTTGTTTTGATTACACCTGATCTTGAATTCTGATTGGTTAATCGGGTGGCGATGCATTGCCATGTTGATAAATGATAATTATCATTAAAGGTGACCTCCGCAAATTCCGCCTATAATTTTGCTTCCGATTTATTCCGCCTGCGCAGTTTTCAATCCCTAATGATAACTCTATTTAAATTATATACTAAAAATATAATTTTATTTAGTTATTTAGATATAATAAATTTCTAATACGTAACATCTGTTTAAAACTACATGCTTTTTGAATAAATTATTTAACAAATTACAGGGGTGTAGCAATATCAAAAAAATAAAAAAATGTTTATTATATTACAACAACTATATACTATTATACTTGTTTAAAATAAATTGTCATAAAACAAAAAAAATTTTTTAACTTTGTATGGCCTTAAAATAGGTTTAATGCTTAATCCACAACAATTAATTTTCATGAATTTAAACTAAAAATTCGGATAACAATCATTTCATTGCACGATCGCAATCAACCGTGAAAGTAAAAGTTATAAAATTTCAACTACGTATCATTTGAAGTGTTATTTTCACTTGTAAACTGTTTCAATGGTTCATTTTCAGCGTCCTGGTTGTCTTTTTCAGACTGTTTTGATAGTTCGCTTTCAGAGTTCTGATTATCTTTTTCAGACTGTTTTGATGGTTCACTTTTAGAGTCCTGGTTATCTTTTTCAAACTGTTTTGATGGATCACTTTCAGAATCCTGGTTATTTCTTTCAGACTGCTTTAATGGTTCACTTTTTGAGTCCTGGTTATCTTTTTCAGACTGTTTTAATGGTTCACTTTCAGAGTTCTGACTATCTTTTTCAGACTGTTTTGATGGTTCACTTTTAGAGTCCTGGTTATCTTTTTTAGACTTTTTTGATGGATCACTTTCAGAGTCCTGGATATTTCTTTCAGACTGCTTTAATGGTTCACTTTCAGGATCCTGGTTATCTTTTTCAAACTGTTTTGATGGTTCACTTTCAGAGTTCTGGCTATCTTTTTCAGACTGTTTCGATGGTTCACTTTTAGAGTCCTGGTTATCTTTTTCAGACTGTTTTGATGATTCACTTTCAGAGTCCTGGTTATTTCTTTCAGACTGCTTTAATGTTTCACTTTCAGAGTCCTGGTTATCTTTTTCAGACTGTTTTGATGGTTCACTTTCAGAGTCCTGGTTATTTTTTTCAGACTGTTTTGATGGTTCACTTTCAGAGTCCTGGTTATTTTTTTCAGACTGTTTTAATGGTTCACTTTCAAAAGCTTGGTTATCTTTTTCAGACTGTTTTAATGGTTTACTTTCAGTGTCTTGGTTATCTTTTTCAGACTGCTTTGATAGTTCACTTGTAGTACTCTGGTTATCTTTTTCAGAATGCTCTGATAGTTCGCTTTCAATGTTCTTGTTATCTTTTTTAGCATCTGATTTTATGCCTTGATTATTTTTTTCAGGATCTCCTATGCAGAATACAATTCTCCTGTACCTGTATATTATTATACTTAAAACTAGAAACAAGAAAGCACCACAACTAACAATTATAATTAGAAGTTTGTGATTCTGAGGTAAATTAGTAAATATCGATGTTGGTCCTGTTGGTCCTCTTGGATTTTCTGGTGGGGGGATATATGAGTCAATAACATAATATGCCATTATTCCTTGATATGCGGAATTATAATCAAGCGCAACCTTTAAATTGACAATAAATTTATAGGATGAATTAATAAACTAATATGTATGCATATAGATTGTAAGTGAAAATGGAACTTAAGTGGATTTTGAGTAAGTTTAATATTTTATAATAAAATCATTTATATAAACGAACTCTAATCCTAATCTTAATTTGTGTTTCCACTTACAAAAAGTAACCCGTTTAATAAAATACCTCAGATTGATCAACATTTGCTCTTGAATCTTCATATGTATCATTCTGAGCCGGACCACCTACAATGGCTCCATATAAAGGATACTTAGTCTTTACTGGGTCATTCAAGGTTACTAAGCTTGTTCCTCCAGACGCACCAGCATGATGAGGATTTTTAGGAGAGTTTGGATGAACAGCCACAACATAAAACATTTTCATAGGATTATCACCGAATAAATAATTAATTTGTGATGTTACAAAGTTTTTATATGCATTAGTTTTCTCAATAGTAGACGCGTAAGAAGAATACATTAGAAATCCAAAGGCACCATAAAGAGCAATAGCTAATGATGCTGCTTGGCTATCACCACACCATAAAAGTCCACCTTTTGTATGAGTACAATTATTTTTATTTGACATAATTCCATCCAAGTAACGTTCAGTTTCATTAGCCCAAAAAGTGAAATTTGCAATTGTACTTGCATTTGCATTTACTCTATTAGCGAATATCTGAGCAAATAAAATGTTGCAAGCACCCTAAATATTATTAAAATAAGAATGAAAGTTGAAATATTTAATAAAAAACAAAAATTTACCGAATAAAAAATTGAAAACTATTTAACTGTTTGTTCATCCCATGACATAACTCTTGAACTATTCTGTAATCTGGCTTGGTTATAATAATCTACTGCTTTAGTTAAGTATTGAGGTTGATTAGTGGCGCGGTATAACCAAATAGCACCATAAACTAATTTGTCATAATATGAAGAAGTCGTGTATCCACGGCTTTCAGGGATAGACGTTGTAGCGAATCCTAGGGTTGGTTGTTCGGAATAATTATAAACGCTTATAGCATGGGATAATAATGTTTTTGCATAGGCAGTATCATTAAGAAAATCTCGAAATAGAATTGCCGAGGATGCAAAGGCTGCAGCCGCTTCTGCGGCGACGTCAGTACCATGTGCCGTTGAATTAATATCATAAGCAGGACGTGGATACGAAAGACTATTTATCGTTATATTTATCGTTGTCAAAAAAAAAAATAATAAAAAATAATAAAATAAATATAAAAAAATAACGTGATGCTAATTCAAAAGATGCTTGTATGCTATCATAAACCAAATGTATGTCTACCGCAATTATATAGGTATATATGAAATTACCCGGATAACCTGGATAAGTACATACTTAGTATCAGGGCCCCAATATGAATTATCAATTCGAGTTGAACCGACTTGAATGAAAAGTTGATCAGGTTTAGGATGAGCTGCTATTAACCAATCAGTTCCCCATTTGACCATATCATATAGATATCCAGTTTGATTTGCAATTCGATATCCATCAAACCATTCGATTGCTCCCCTAAATGAATATATAATTTAAAACTAAAACAGAAAATAAAGAGAATCAAGAGTTCTAAGCAAATTGACAAATCACCATGAAATGAGAGACAGTGACCATGACAATGGTAGAGTAAACTTTATGTAATCACCTATAAAATGCAGTTATATAATAATCGTTTGATCATAAATTGTAAGAAAATATATATATACCTGCATCATAGTAGCCCTGGAAGTTATTTTTTTTAATTAATTAAATCAAATGATTAAATCATACTGATACGTATGGGTGCCGCCCAAGAAAAACCTGTTATCGGGATTTCCGGTAAATTATACAGATTTCTCTCAGTAGCATCCGTATATAATGACGAAACTCACCCCACTTAAGTTTACACCTTTATCTTTCCCGTCATCAAGTGCGGAATTATGTCTCCTGATGGTAAAAATGAAAATTGATGAAACTTTTGATTCGAGGAAACAATCATATAAAGTTAAACTTACCAGGATACTCGATTGTTCGGAGGCAAGATTCCACTTCTTTGAGCTTCATAAAAATATAAAGAATAAGCTAACAACTTTGAGTAATCACTTCCTTCTTTTGGAATACCGGGTATATCGGGTGAAGGAATTAGACCAAGAGAACTTTCTGCTTTAGCCACAGGAATTACACGTATAATACATATCATAACTAGGAAACATAAAGTAAATCGTAATTGGGCCATATTCGTATTTTACACGGGTAAAAATTTTTAAATAAGGCTTAAGAGATTCTTTCGCAGAAAATTCAACCCGATGAAGGGTCTCTTGCAGTGCACCAACCCCATTTATAATGTGTAATCAATCAGTTTAGAGTGAGTGTCACCTGTACTGCAAGAGATGCCATTGAATAATCTTTGTGCATTTGCAGAAATTTTGTGATTCACAAAGATCGAAGATGTCAAGACATTTCCAAACTGAGATTGTGAAAATTATGAATTACAATCATTAATCACTCAAAGACACAAATAGTAAAATGAGTAAATAAATGAAAGAAACAATTCTCATGTTATTGAATAATTAGTTGAACCTTTTCAGTTAATGATCTTTTCATTAACAAAAATGGCTAATCGTTTATTAAGTTCAACAAAATGTTTACTGGAAAGTTACACGAAAGCCTTTGATCGCTAAAAAGGAAGTTTATTTAATAAAATATTTAATAATATATTGTGTGGATGTCAAAGCAAATATTGTAATCGGTATTACATACAATCTGAGTAAGTAAATACTAAATTAAAAATAAGTGAAATCAATGTTGTTATTTGGATATAAATTGATAAATTCGGAATAACTGGACTTTAAGACTAAGGCTAAACAAAAGTATTGAATTTAAGGCTAGTAACAACATTTAAATGATAAAATCAAGAAAGTATATGATCACTATTTGTTTTTCTGATTTTCTCTTTTTCTTGTTCTATTTGCCAATATCTCTGACATTGTTTATGTGACCTAGTACCTACAACTTGGCTAACTTTAACCCAATTGTTTCCATACATGGTTACACCTTCTTTAATCAACCCCTTTTCTGTTTTGCTCCACATTCGCCTATTGACAAAAGGATTAACACAAACTAAGGTATCCGCCGCTTTTTTAATTTCCCACCCATTTCTCTCTGGCATCATTTGCTCGATTCTCTCCCAATTTTTGCCATATTCTTTTAGTAAATCACGTAATTTATCTAATTCTTCAATTGTCCATTTTGGGGTTTGTAAACGTCTGTATCGTACATAAACCGAATGGACTGGCCGTTTTAATATTTCAGAAATCACTCGATAATCTTCCTTGTATTGTTTAGCTAGCTCCTGTAATTTCTTATCTTCTTCGGGACACCATTTTCCAAATTTGGTTTTTGATAGAACTTTCCATCTTTCTTGAACTTGTGCTGATGACCTATCAGAAAAAAATTTCTTCCTAATTTCACTCCATTTCCCCACACCATACTCATACGTGGCCATTCTTAGTGTTTCATCATCCTCTGGTGTCCATGTATTATATTCTGACGTTGGTCTTGCTTTAATTTTTTCTAAATGTATATATTTTCGTCTTATAGTGGAGGGTGGTCGATCAGAAAGATATTGTTGAGAAATTAAGTTCCAGTTTTTGCCATGTTCTTTATATGCTGCTAGAAGTGTGGTGATTTCTTGAGGTGTCCAACGACTGTATTTTATGGTACCGATTTTGGTTTTTTTTAAAAGGTGCTTTACTACAGGTATAATTTTTGGGAGTCCAGGAATTTTATAGCCTTCCATTGTCGTTAGTAAAAAATTGATCGAAAAAAATAGGTACAGTATGTGCATTCCCGCCAATCACAGAGTGACATGAAATACAACATACATGGATAAACCTGTCAGTGCAAATCTGATCATTTGTACTGTGGATCAGATTGTTTTTTTGTACAATGTAAACCAGAAGCCACTAATACACAAAAAGCCTATTACGTTGCGCCTATATTGAACGGAGATGACTGAAACACAGATGAATGACTATGGGATTTCCTTTTTGCTAAATTATTATGAATATATATGAATATATCGATATTAGAACTTAACATTTAACATTGATCATCTTCATGTAAAGTAACGTAGTATTTGAAGATGAGCCTTGTTGATAAAGATATGATTGTTTCGCATTGCTAACAAAGCCATAGGCTCATATGACCAATATGCATATAATGAATGCTTACGTTGATCTGAAACTTAATGTTATTTTTAAACTAAGTTCAAATTATATCATGTGAGAGTTGCATTTTGTTCAAACTTAAGTTTCGAACCAGAGACGCACAAAAAACATAATAAACAACTTATCCTATTGAGAATATGTGGAAAGCATTAAAAGGCAACGAAGGCCGCCTCCACCAAACCTTACGAAACCTTAAGGACAGCATAGGTGTACGTATCAATCTTCATACTATGTATTAATATTATATTAATTAATTTATGCAATTTATGATATTTTTTGTTTTTTTGTGTAACCGTGTTGAACTTTTCTGTAATTCTACATATTATATAACAAATTAAAATTGAACCGTTTGGGACTTAGGTCCTTTGGAACTGCAATTTTGGACTGTCGATCAAGTCCATAAAATTCCAAGAATTCAAAATGCCTAAATAAATGTTTATAATTTATGGGATATTAAATTCCCATTTCCTACATAATCGTGTTGATATAGTCAGATTCATCAATTTCAATTATGGATCTGCAGATGTCTATGTCGGGTACATTGGCACTATGTCAGACATTGGTGTCTTGTTCCCATAGGCGCAAAAACGCTAAGTGCTAGGCACTATTAAAAACGCATGACAAAATACTAGGCATTATTATTAAAGATACAGGTCAGCCTAAAGTGCTTGTGCCTAAATAAATGCATGACAATTTTGTGCCAGACAGCATTTATGCTCATGGGCACAAAGTACCAACTAGTATATGGCTTTTTGTACTTGCATTTACGAAAGCGCGCAATTTAAAGTCAGGTTTTTGTACTACAAAACTTTAAATTGTGAGTGTCGCTAAAAGAAAATCCGAAAATTTAAATATATGTCATATTTCAATTTTCGGGTTTTCTTTTAGCGACACTCATTTGTAGATGTATGTCCAAAATGAGCGCCGCCAAGTGAAAACCAGGAAGTCTAAAAACAGAATTCTTTATACAACAAAAGCGGGATTTCTAGTCCGATGTCCACATTCCCGTGTATAAAGAATTCCATTTTTAGATTCTTGGTTCACGGTACACTCAAATAATGATTGTACTCAGGTTACCCGACAGATAAACTCCCTGATTACCAGGTAAATGACGTATAAAATTTTACCCGATATACCGAGTAGACATTCATGTACGTACGTACGGTGCAAGAAGTCTAATAGAGACAAGATAAACAAATTATTTCCTAAATTATTGGAATCAATAAAATGTGTACATAAATACTTTCAAATGAACTACTTAATTATACCTACTTAATTATACGTTATATTAACTCTGGAGAGATGGTCTGCTTATTTCTTAACTTATCAACTTCCATAAAGTTGAAATTAAATATTTCTTAAATTATCGACTTCAATAAAGTATCACTTTATTGATGTTAACAATTTAGGAAATACCTTGTTTATACGTACTTGTCTCTATAAGGTACGTACGTACGTACTATAGATTCTGGTGAAACTCTTTGTGGTGAAACTGGTGAAATTTAATATACGTAACAGCCATTCAGATGTTAGATAGTTACCAGTTTCACCAGCATCTATACGTAGTACGTACATTGTTAACAAGTGTGACTATTATGTCGGATTTGGCAATTTTATAATTAGACAATATGGATGTTACATAACACAAAGCTTTATTGTTTAAACATCATTTAAAATATCCAAGAATTACCTTTTATTTCGTTATTCAGTTAACATCTATGGCATGATGGTTACAATCTAGCAACTATGTAAAATTTTGATCTAATAAAACTTCTGAAATGAGTGACACCGAAGAAAACTAGACTTCGGGCTTTAAGTTTATTATTATTATTTATTGTATTCAGCCCTGAAGATGCACATATAACTAAATTTACTTACATTGATACCTCAAAATTTGCTTGCAGGTTTTGCCTTGGCATCACTCAAATAATAAACTTAAGTTCACGAAGTCTGGTTTTCCCTTAGCATCACTCAAATAATAAAGTTCACGAAGTTTGGTTTTCCCTTGGCATCACTCAAATAATAAAGTTCACGAAGTCTGGCTTTCCCTTGACATCACTCAAATAATAAACTTAAGTTCACGAAGTCTGATTTTCCCTTGGCGTCACTCAAATAGTATAAGCAATATCTAAAGTTTGGAATTGATTTATTTTTCACATGCTAAACCCTATTATTTTATATTATAAATTTATCCAAATCACAAAACGTTTTTAAGTTTATATATATATATATATATATATATATATATATATATATATGTATTTGTATATAAGTATAAATTAATAAATATTTTAATTTAAAATTAAATTTAATACTATATATATATAGTTTGAAATTAAATGTATATAAATATGGTGCCGTCAAGTAACAACCAGAAATCCTAAATATAGGCTTTTTTATATAACGGAATGCGGGTTTTTGACCAATCTGACTAAAATAAATTATACTGTTTTTTAATCACATATTAGTATTATTTAAAGTCCGTATTCCGTTGTTTAAAGAAATCTATTTTTAGACGTCCTGGTTTTTTTACCTACATATAAAATTTGTATAATAAAAATTTTATTTAGAAATTTGGTTAGTTTATATAATAGATTAAAATCAAATTAGATTAAAAATTAAATTTTATATAGTTTTTTTAATCTTCAAAGGTAAGGCCATGCCTTAATTTTATATAGTTTAAAATAGACAAGTTATTAAAAATATAAATTTTTGAAGCATATTTTTTAGAGTTAGAGGTTAGTTTAGGGTTCAAATTTATAATAAACAAGTATAATTAGGTTTTAAAAATTAAATAAAAGGTTTTATTTTAATTTTATTTTAATTAGTAGTAGTTTATATAATAAAATTTTAATTTTTAAATTTTTAATTGTTTATTATAAGTTTTTAAAATATAATAATAAATATAGTGATTATTTTAAAAATGATGGATTTTTTTTAATTTTGTAATGCTGTTCTCTTTATTTGGATATTTAGACTATTTAACAAATTATAATAAAATTTTTTTATAGCTTCTATTAAACACCAACTCAAAGAAGCTCATTTGGCTTATATCAAATGTGATAGCCTTAATAGAACTTGGCCTCTCTCTAGGTTTTTAACTTACTAAAAATTTAATCTTTTGAGTTAATAGCTAGCATCTTTATATCTAGCTATACTCAAATAGTTATATTTAATTTTAATCTAACTATTCTAATTATTTGAACTAAGACTAAATAAAACAAAAAAAAAACTAAAGCTATTTAATTTTTTATTTAAGAACTTTTCTATTCTTATCTAAGCTATAAGTATTAGCTTCTAAGAAATTTTACAAGTATTTTATAAAATTTTAATATAACAGATTATTATCTTAAAGATTTAATCTATAAACATACTACAGATTTTTAATTTAAAATTAATTTGGTAGTAATATCATATTTGTTATATTTTTTATAGTTATATTGTATCTAAACTTTCTGATATAAAATATTATCAATATTAATTTTTTAATAAAAAAAATTAAAATCTTTACTTTTTGAAAAAAATTTAATACAAAATATAAATATCAAAAGATGAAATATTTATTGTAAGATACTAATTAGAGAGTATTTTATATTGTTTTTTTTTAGTTTTTTTTTTATTTTTTTATTTGGTTTTAAAAACTTTTTTTTTAAACTAGCCTCTTCAGAGCTGGGATTTTTTATTTAGAAATACCGAACAAGGGTTTATCAAGAAACCTTTATATTAGATGAGTATATTGCAATATAGTAAAATTTTATTAGTATATTTTATATTATTATTAGTATATTTTTAAATTTTTATTAATCAATTTTTATTAGTCAAATTTTGTTAGCTATTTTTCTTATATATTTATTATATATTTTCTTAAATTTTATTATATATTTTATATTATTATTATATATTTTATCAT
>CAJVQC010000035.1:0-20046 GCA_910592285.1 Racocetra persica | reverse complement strand
TTCAATTGAGTTTCTTTACAAAATACAAAGAAATTACATTTGAACCTCATATCCAGAGAATATCTAAGACTAGAGACTCAGATACAATATTATAATAATATAATTATTTGCAGCCTAAATCTACCAGAGTGGTCAAGGCTCACCTAGATTTGGAGATTGAGTAGATTGTATAAGGTGAATTGATATTTAATCTATTGTGGATACCATAATACTAGTTTGAGAAAGGCTATAGAATAAAGTGAGGGTCAGGGTTGATAAAATAAAGTAGATAAAGAAAGTAGCAAATAAGTAGAAACATTAGTTAGGATCTGGAAATACAATATAGAATCCAAATAGAGTTGTAAATTTGCTTATTAAAGTATAATAAAAATTTAACAGTAAGTGAAATAGCAGTTTTGTTAGATGATGTAGTGTCAGTAAGAGCTAATATAATTTCAAAAAAAATAAGACCAGAGAGTATTGATAAAAGAGATAGAGAGTTTGATAAGTTATGAATTTGCATACACTGAAGATTTTTAATAAACTGATGTATATTAGTAATAGATTGAGTAGAAAGATCAAGGCTGGATGTATTGATTATTGACTGAAGTGAACTGTTAATTAAGTCCTAAAGGAGCTAAGAGGTTGAACATGTAATCCAGTGAAGTATAGTACTGGTTTGATCATATTGGTAACATACAGGTGAGTATTTAGGATTTCGTTTATGTAGAATATGTGGAATAGACAGGTCATTAAGTAGAATTTTGATACAAAAAGACTTTAAAATAAATGACTGAAAGCTATGTTTGTAGTTAGAGATCTTATGATTGTTATTGATATATAGCCAAGTAGCATACTAATGAATCTGATTAGAAATCTAAGACCATTGTTGAAACTGGTTTTAAGATAACCAAAGTGCATAGATGTGAGCATGACAAATTGTTCGAATAAATCATTGAATTGGTAACTCGACTAGAGATTCTTCAAAGAAAAGAGTATAAATTAGATTGTATATATTGTAAGGCTTGAATATTAAAAAGATGCGATAAGATAACTTCGAGCTAGTTGGTCAGCTCTGTTATTAAGTTCATCATCTTGATGAGCATTAATCTTATGAAAGACAACTTGCAGGTTGTATGAGTTAATAAAATTAATTAAAGTATACCATAGTGAGTGGTATGGTGTTTGTATGAATAATAGAGCAAAGAAGAATTGATTAGTGTTGTTGTATTTAGATATCACAGACTGTGAGTCTGTATATATATGAACTGTACAATTTCTAGATACTGTAATAAGTGCAGATAGGATGGCAGTAAGTTCAGTCTTAAAAAAGTATGGCCAAAATTTAATTTGTGCTTAGAAGGAGTATACAATATTGTTATTTTGAATTTGTATCTAACCAATTCCTATAGAGCATTGATTTGTTCCAAATTCAATAACTGAACCATCTGTATAGAAGAAAAGTTCTGAGTAGTTATGATTATGATAAGCAATAGATTGAAGAATATCAGTTGAAGTATTATCTTCAAAGATATCTGGAATTTGTATTATATTAATAGAGACATTAAGACTAGATGGGATTTGTAAGGGTGCTGAGAGGCAATAGAATATATTAAGTCAAGTTAGTTAGTATTTAGATTAACAGATTTAGTAGTAGAGTTAACTCTACCAAAGAACTTAGTGGCCAAGTTAATTGGGATAAGAGTAGTATATTTATTGGCAATAAGATATGAGTTTAGAGAATAGTCTGAATATTGCCAAATAGTGATTAGTGGTATTAGATATAATTGAGTAAATTGAGACTCAATCATATATTGCCAATATGTAATAAGAATATGTTCAAAAGAAGTGGGCTGTCTATATACTTTACCAATAATAATTTAGTCATTAAGTATTGTAATAAGCCAAGGTTTTGAGTATAGTGAGAAATGTCTAGTGGTATAGCAATAGTAGTTTATATCAGGAAGCTGTATATGATTATATAATGTTCAGAAGTGATAGTGACTAATTACAGTATCTTATCTTCAAGAGTAGTAAACCATAATGGTTGTCTTTCTTTAGGAATTTTATATATTTAAGGTGAGATATGTTGCCAGCTAAGGAGACAAGAGTTGTCAAATGATGTAAGTTGATCTAAGTATAAAATATAGTGATAGCAGTGTTGTTTTTTAAACTTTAGGTATTGAGTATCTGAAGATAATATAGACTTTAGAAATAAAGAGTTAGTAGAAATAGTATATAAGATCTGTTGTGAAATATTAGAAGTAATAGAAAGTTCAAAATGTTTAAATAATTCAATAATTTTAAAACTTGTGGTATGTCGATTAGGTCTATCAATTATAGGATTTGGGTATAATAGTATATTAATAGGGGACCAAAGGTTATTTTGGAGTTGTTGAAGTTAAATATGAGAGCAAATATCTAGAAGATCTATATTATTAAGTCATTTGATATAATTTGATATATGATATTGAAGTTGAATATCTTAAATATTATGGATATTGTAGAGTTGTAGGTATAAGAGAGTGGTAGTAGGGATTGTATGACTAAATTTGGCTTTGTGTTTGACAAGACCAATATGGTGGGTAAGGATTTTTTTACAGATGTTTTGGTTAAGAACTAGATTTTAAAGGCAGTATTCAATAGTAGATATAATAACAGTATTGATAATGTAACAAGCATGTGTGGTACTTGTTGTCAAGTGTAATCTAATAGCCAAAGAACTTAAAAGATTCATGATATGAGTGTAGATTAAGGGCATAGTTGTTAAAAATAATAGGCTAGTAATTGAAGGAAGGGTTATTAGTAGTAAGTATAGATTTAGTAAAGTTAACTTGGATTGGCCATCTTATAGAATGATTCAGCTACAAAAATTATATGAGATAATTCAGTTTGTGATGATACAATCCAGAGAGTATCATCTATATAAGCAAGAGCAAAGCAGTTAGCTTGAAGTTTATTAAAAGTTTTTTTTTTGAGATCAGTAATCCATAATGTTTTAGTAGTATAACCGGTAAATTGTTGATGAATATAGATTATCAAAGGGTCATAATATATTCTCCAGAGTAGAGGAGTGATAGTTTTACCTTGATCTATATCATTATATACAGGGTATGATAAGGTAAGTCCTAAATTAGTAATAACTTGGTTATGATAATTAGTAAAGAGATCCTGTATGGTATTAATAATTGGAATAGGTACAGAAAGATGAAGTAAAGATTGTTCTAAGAGACTGAGGTTAACAGAGTTATAGATTTTACTAATATCTTGAGATAATAGCTATATTTTTTTATGGTTATATACTGCGTCTTCTATAAGGTTGTTGAGAATATAAATAGGGATTGAGGTACTATTGCCAGGTAAGGCAATGTAGTTAAAGGGTGATAGTATCGGATATTGTGAAAATATATTATTAAGTCTATTAGTAAGTATTTTTGTATAGATTTTTCATGTGTGTTTGACAAAGCTGATTGGTCGTATAAGATTAAGATCATTATTAAGGGTACTACGCTTGGGTATAGGATAGATTCTATCATATTTCTATTGCTTTAGTATATGACCAGTAGCAAGATAGCAATTAAAGAGGGAAGTTAGAGCTTGAATACATGTTGTATCAGAATGTTTGAGTATTTCATAGCTTATCCCAGTAGGGCTACAAGCTTTACCATTTGGGAGTTTTGCAATAGTACAGAGAACTTTATCATCTGTGATTGTTGCAGTTAAGTTATTATACTAGTCAGGGTTAATATATGAATGTGGTATATATTATTGGTTCTAAAATTGAGAGAATAGAGAGTGATTAATGGGTTTATATGTGGTCTAATCTTCAAAGTGTGTTTAAATATGTTGTTTGATGAGATTAGGCTTAGTAACAAGCTTATTAGGTAATTTAATATTTAAGAATTGAATAGATGGCTTGTATCGATCAAGAATACTGTTGATTGTCTGTGTAGATTGTGCTATAAGAGTATTACATCTTTTTTCTGATGCATCTTGAATCTGTTGATGCAAGAGTAGAGAGTTTTCTATATGACGTGCATGATAGAGTTGTTTTCAGATTTCCTGAGCATGTTTGATCCAATGACTAAAATAAAGTGAGTTCAAGAACGAGAGGAATTGAAGATTGCATTGAGATTTGAGATTAAGAGTATTGATTTGAGTATTGATACGAGAAATGATATCTGTATTGTTAGTATTAATATTCTTCACAATTTTGATTAGATGGTTTAATTTTTTAAAAGATAAGTAAAGCAAAGTATTGTGAGGTGTGTATTTGTGATCATAACTACATTTGCAGCTAATTTTATTAGAGATGTATTGTATTGCTGTTTAAATAACTGAGCATTCAATTTTGTGCTAAGTAGTATTAATGCTTTTAGTTGTTTTAGTAGTAAGAGGTGTATTGTATGATTGGAGCTTAGAAGATAAGAGATCTAAAAATTCTGTTCAATTTTCTGGTAATATTAGCTTGTAGTTAAAGATTCTACGACTGATTCCAGTATGTTGTCTTGGTAGTTTACTATATATATTAAAGAAGGTTCAAGATGTTAAAAGAATAAGATGATCACTAGATATGCTTGTTCTGCTGTCATCAAGGTTATAGGATAGAAGAAATTGAATATTGAATTGATCAGTTCAGATATAATCAATGCGGCTACTGCTGATATTATTAGACCAGATATGATGAATATTATTAAAATAGCTATCAATATCATACATATTAGAATAATTTAAAAAGTTTATAAGTTTATATTTGGCAAATGAGCTATATGTATTATCCTGTATATTAAAATCTCTAAGAACTATTGGGTGGAGGTTTTGTTCAAGTGCTTGTTTGATTCAATTGATAACTGTTTTTTGTATATTATTTTTTTTAGTTAAGTCAGTAGAGGAGAGGTAAACAGATATAATGCGAAGTTTGATTTGATTTTTAAAATAAAGATCAAGAGCAATTGCTCTACTGAGGCGTGTTAAACAGCTATATACATGTGGTTTAAGATGATTGTAGATTATAATAGCAGTCCCTTTAGCTGAGATCTCAGAGTTAGCCCAGTAGTAAGTAAAGAGATTATTATTATAAAAGAATAAATTAGGTTTATTAGAAATTTTTGTTTCAGTTAGACTTGTGATAGTAATGTTGTTGTGTAGGCAGTAGTTTTGCCATATTTCTCTTTTGGTTATTGAATTAAAACCTCAAATATTATGAGTTGCAATATTAAGGTTTAGGTCTCTAATATGATTAGAATATTAACAAGAAGGGCTATTATAGAGGTTGTCATTTATAGATGTGAAAGCTAGAGTAAGTGAACTTGAGGTGCTATAATTAGGATCTCATAAAAGTGAAAACAAATCAGCAGGTAGGGATTCAAGTTCATCTGAGTTTGACTCAGATACTATTAGTGATAATAATATTGATATTGCATGTAAAGCAGTTTCTGGGATCTTTATTGTATTAAGTATATTTTTGTGAGTATCTTTTTAGTTCTTATAGATAAATCTAGATACTTGGTAATTAAGAATTGTTCAATTATAGTGTGATTTGGAAGTAGAAGTTGATCACAGGGTAGATATACGTGCACTTTATTGAGGGGATAATTAATTGAAAAAGTAATATTATTATTAAATTTTTGATTTTTTAGATGGTCTAGAAATGATTTGAGTATTTGGTTATGAGGTAAGAGTGGAAGGTTATAAAAAGAAAGAAAGTTATTATAACAGGTATTGAAGTCACAGGATTCTAAAGATATTGGAGATGACTTCAATTGTGTTTCTTCTACAAGGTCGCTCACCATATACTTAGCTCTCACAGTATCCAGAGAACTTGCAGTTTGTCTTGCACATTGGGTTTGACCATTATTATACCAAGCCTCTAAGTAAATAGACTTTATCACCCGTCTATTTACATCATTCCCTTTATTAAATACAATGGTTGTATCAATTAATAAAATAGCAGCTATATCAATAAAGTTTGTAAAAGAAATATTTAACAAAAAGGATTATAAGAATGAGATTGAGGAGTATTAGATAAGAGTATTTCAGCATAGGACTTAGGGGTTATTGGAAGGTATATTAGAAGCAGTAGTTAGGTTTTCATCTATAAGCATATCATCATTAGAGCTAGATATTTGGCTATTATTTAAGATCAGATTTTGGTTGTTGGTTATATTTTTAGAAGAAGGTATATCGATTACTTTAAAGAGATAAGAATTGTTTAAATTTTCAATAAAAGTAAATTGAACTTTGAATTTTTCTAGTAAGATTTTTTTTGCTTGTGGATAAAAGTTGGAGTTGTATTCTTTACAAATTTGAAAGATTGTAACTTTTTCTTGGTCTAGAATATAGTAGTAGATTAAAATCCTAGCTAGAAAGTGGGTATCAATGGGCTTTTCAGTAATTTTTTGTATGGCTTGATAGGAACTAAGACCAGAAATGCTATCATTTTTTGCAGCTGCTCGAAGGTAGGCCCTGTAGTAGCTATAAAAATAGAATCTTTTTCTGCAGTCATCAGTTTCTACATTGTTATCTTGAATAAATTGTTCTTCAATATTTGTAGCAAGTTTGTGTAGAAGGTTAGTAGGTGTTGGGTTTTGAAAAGTAGCAGAGTATTTATTGTCACGGCTGATTATGAAATCAGATTATTGTAAAATTTGGATCTATTTCATATACGATTTTTAAATTTTTTTGTGCCTTTTTTGTAGGCTTTTTTTTTATAGTTGAGTTAGGATTTAGGGTAGAGTTTTTAATAAAAGAGTATTGGTGGATTTTGGTAGGGCCTATATTTTCAAATTGAGACCCAAATTTCACAATAATCCAATTTCATAATCAGCCGCGATATTTATTATCTGCATTGAATAATGAGAAATCTAGAGTAGGGTGTTTTAATTTTGGTTTAAAAGATATGTTAGTGGTTGAGGTTGAAGAAAACTTGTCAAAGAATTTGGTAAAAAAGAAAGTTGCTAAATTTTTAAAATTATGTTCTGTATTTTTTTATAGAGTTTGATATGGGTTGTCCTTATTATGAATACAGGTATGTATATAGTAAAGTGCTACTTTAGAGCAAAGAGCAATACATTCTTTATATGAAGAAATAGAAGTAATAATAAAAGTTTTTGGAAGGAAACTTTTGCAGATTTCTGCAAGCTTGGTAGCAATCTGATATTTAAAAAAATTGTATGTTTTCTTTTCATCTATTTTAGAGAATTGTCATTGGTAGATTTTGAAGAAAAATTTAAACCAGTTGTCAAAGTTAGTTTTGTAAGATTTAAGAGATGAAATACGAAAATCATTCAGAAATTGTGTTTTTGGTATATTAAAGAAGACATTAATATTGAATCTATTGTCATTTTGAATTTTGAATAGAGGTTGATTTTTTATATCAGTAGAGGTGAAGTAATGAAGATTTAGACGAATGGGACGTATGTTCAAGTTTTGAATGAATTTGGCTCTGTTAATAGTTTGGTATTCACCATTGAGAAACAGATGAAGTTGAGCAAAGTTAAGTGCTACATTGTAGTGATTGGAAATAGTATAAGGTGGGACTGAATTGTGAAGTGCAAATATTTTTGCATAATTAAGTTTTGTAAAGAGAATATAAGTAAATTTAGATAAAATATTTTTAAGTGAAGTATGTACAATTTCAAAAGGAATAGTAATATCTTTGTTAACAGATAGATATTGTTCGTAGATTAGTTCAGTTAAGAACTTGGGATGTTCTCTAGTCATTTGTTTAATTAAATAGTTGAAGCTGTATTTAACATTTGGTTTATTTATTTTTTTGTTGATTTGTTCAGGAGCAAAGTCAACGAGAAATGGTTTAACAAATTTAAAAATTTTCTGAGCAAGTGGTGTGTTAAATTTGGTAAAAAGTTCTATTGTAGAGGTAATGAGATAAGTATTGAACCAGTCAAGGTTATTCATTATATCTCGTTTAGGATATTTTTGTTGTTTTTCTTTTATAAGTTGCAAAAAGTTTTTAAAAATTTTATGCTTTTCTGTTTTTTCTATTAAGGCAAATTTAATTGTAAAGAAGACACTATGTACTGCAGAAGTAAGAGGGTGAGTTTGAGGAATAGGTCGAAGTTTAAGTTTGTGGATACATCTAATATATGCTGGATAGTCTTTAAGAATGAGGGTGGCTTTGCTTAAGAGGGTATGTTTATTATCTAGTAAAAAAGCACAAGAGATATCTTTAAGTTTGTAAATAATATATATATGAGTATGATGAGAATGTGCTTGTATTTGGGGAGTTTGGGATGAGCTGCTAGACATTACAGTAACAGAATAGTTGAGTGGGAATGGAAAAGAAAGAATAGATGTAGATTTTGCAACAGAAGATTGTGGAATATCATCTTTAAGATTTTTAACTTGTTTGGAGGTTAAATCAATATATGTTGCTCTAGATTGTTGAGAAGAAGGAGGAGTAGCTTGTTTGGGTGAAATATTCAAGTAACTTGAAGTAAAGTAAGTATGGTATTTATGACAGAAGCAGCGAACAATAGTTGGTTTTTCAGATATGTGGAAATAATAGAGAGTTTTAATAATATTGCATTCACTTGGGTTGAATACAAAAAACATTGCTTTTAATTGGCTAGATTGAGCATCACGAATTAATGCACCGTAACGGTCACTATATTTGTTATGAAAATAGTCTAGATCATAATAGTCTGGCTCTTGATTAGTCAAAGTAGACATTGTAGTAATAAAATAATTATAAGTTTAACTAAGAAAAACTTATAATAGTTAAATTTAACAAAGTTGTTTTTAGAGGGTTAAACTAAAAACAGGGGTTAAATTGGGTTGCAGCTAGTGTAGCTAATAGGTGTAACCTTGTATAACCTTGTGTAACAACAAGATAAAAATATTGCAGCTAGTGTGGCTGGTGTACTTGTGTAATCTGGTGTGACATAATGGTAGTGTAACAAAGTTGTATAAAGTTACTAAGACAAGAATAGTAAATTTAAAATTAAAGTTAAAAATAGATGAAACAGATAATATTTTGTGTAAATTAATTAGTAATATTGATTTGTAATAGGGATCTGCAGATTTGGACGTCCTAGAGGGCCAGAACCCCCCAGAAAAAAGCAAAATTTTTGCAAAAGAAAAAGCAAAAATTTTTGCAAGAGAGTTTGCGCAGTTTTCTAAATAAATCCTTAAGTTTAAGTCTGTTTGTTATATATTATATATCAAAATGAAGCTCTGAGTGATCTCTATCTTTTTTATTAAAAAGCAAGTAGTATTTACTTAATAAGATTTTGGGATTTTAAATAAAATAGAAATTTGAAAAGATGTGCTATATTTCTTTGTAGAAGGGCTAAAGAGATATAATAAAAAGCTATCTATATGTAAAATCTTGTATAGAACAAGTTTACTTAGATAGCCAACTATAATTTACTTAGTAAAATTTTGCAAAAACATAGATTGTTTGTAGAGAAAATTTGGTACAAGTGATCGTTGAAAAGAGTTGTATGATGGTCCTAATAATCTAAAATTTATACTAATAAATATAGTATATATTATATACTGTTGTATTTTCAAATTAATATAATAATTAAATTTTAAAACGATATATACAGTATTTATAGAATTTATTTTATTTTATTTTTTTTAATATTAAGATAAGGTTATACCTTTGGTTTTTATTAATATATATCTTATCTTATAATTACAATTATATATATATTAACTTACAAACTACAGAAACTTAGACTAATTTATCTATAACTTAAATCTACTAGAATAGTTCATACCCTATATATATATCATCTAGATTTGCATTTTGTAACTAACTACTTCTAGTAATTACTATATTCCCCTATGTTTCATATAACTAGTCATAACTTTCAAATTGGTATGTCAGGTATTTACTTCTAATAAGCTCTTAAATTAGTATATCTGCAAATACGATCTACTGCAAGTCTCCTTATAGATTCTATTAATATAATTGTAATTGGTGCAGATAGTCTTTCTACTGTCTATATCTCAAGCCAGAATCTTGCTATCTAGTTAGGTTTACTATATGACTGAGTTGGTATTATATTGTTAGATTATTCTATATTTATTTACAAATGAACCTTCTCACTTATTAGTCCAGATACTACTAACCCATATCTCAAACCAAGTTTTTGCAACTGTCACTGGTTTGCCAATCCTAGGACTTAATATTCTTTTTCTAATATAGTGATATTAGTATAATCTATTTGTACTTTCTTATATAATATATTACTAGAACCTTATTTCATAAAGACTTTTTAAGTTATGACTAGTTATATGAAACATAGGGGAATATAGTAATTACTAGAAGTAGTTAGTTACAAAATGCAAATCTAGATGATATATATATAGGGTATGAACTATTCTAGTAGATTTAAGTTATAGATAAATTAGTCTAAGTTTCTGTAGTTTGTAAGTTAATATATATATAATTGTAATTATAAGATAAGATATATATTAATAAAAACCAAAGGTATAACCTTATCTTAATATTAAAAAAAATAAAATAAAATAAATTCTATAAATACTGTATATATCGTTTTAAAATTTAATTATTATATTAATTTGAAAATACAACAGTATATAATATATACTATATTTATTAGTATAAATTTTAGATTATTAGGACCATCATACAACTCTTTTCAACGATCACTTGTACCAAATTTTCTCTACAAACAATCTATGTTTTTGCAAAATTTTACTAAGTAAATTATAGTTGGCTATCTAAGTAAACTTGTTCTATACAAGATTTTACATATAGATAGCTTTTTATTATATCTCTTTAGCCCTTCTACAAAGAAATATAGCACATCTTTTCAAATTTCTATTTTATTTAAAATCCCAAAATCTTATTAAGTAAATACTACTTGCTTTTTAATAAAAAAGATAGAGATCACTCAGAGCTTCATTTTGATATATAATATATAACAAACAGACTTAAACTTAAGGATTTATTTAGAAAACTGCGCAAACTCTCTTGCAAAAATTTTTGCTTTTTCTTTTGCAAAAATTTTGCTTTTTTCTGGGGGGTTCTGGCCCTCTAGGACGTCCAAATCTGCAGATCCCTATTACAAATCAATATTACTAATTAATTTACACAAAATATTATCTGTTTCATCTATTTTTAACTTTAATTTTAAATTTACTATTCTTGTCTTAGTAACTTTATACAACTTTGTTACACTACCATTATGTCACACCAGATTACACAAGTACACCAGCCACACTAGCTGCAATATTTTTATCTTGTTGTTACACAAGGTTATACAAGGTTACACCTATTAGCTACACTAGCTGCAACCCAATTTAACCCCTGTTTTTAGTTTAACCCTCTAAAAACAACTTTGTTAAATTTAACTATTATAAGTTTTTCTTAGTTAAACTTATAATTATTTTATTACTACAATGTCTACTTTGACTAATCAAGAGCCAGACTATTATGATCTAGACTATTTTCATAACAAATATAGTGACCGTTACGGTGCATTAATTCGTGATGCTCAATCTAGCCAATTAAAAGCAATGTTTTTTGTATTCAACCCAAGTGAATGCAATATTATTAAAACTCTCTATTATTTCCACATATCTGAAAAACCAACTATTGTTCGCTGCTTCTGTCATAAATACCATACTTACTTTACTTCAAGTTACTTGAATATTTCACCCAAACAAGCTACTCCTCCTTCTTCTCAACAATCTAGAGCAACATATATTGATTTAACCTCCAAACAAGTTAAAAATCTTAAAGATGATATTCCACAATCTTCTGTTGCAAAATCTACATCTATTCTTTCTTTTCCATTCCCACTCAACTATTCTGTTACTGTAATGTCTAGCAGCTCATCCCAAACTCCCCAAATACAAGCACATTCTCATCATACTCATATATATATTATTTACAAACTTAAAGATATCTCTTGTGCTTTTTTACTAGATAATAAACATACCCTCTTAAGCAAAGCCACCCTCATTCTTAAAGACTATCCAGCATATATTAGATGTATCCACAAACTTAAACTTCGACCTATTCCTCAAACTCACCCTCTTACTTCTGCAGTACATAGTGTCTTCTTTACAATTAAATTTGCCTTAATAGAAAAAACAGAAAAGCATAAAATTTTTAAAAACTTTTTGCAACTTATAAAAGAAAAACAACAAAAATATCCTAAACGAGATATAATGAATAACCTTGACTGGTTCAATACTTATCTCATTACCTCTACAATAGAACTTTTTACCAAATTTAACACACCACTTGCTCAGAAAATTTTTAAATTTGTTAAACCATTTCTCGTTGACTTTGCTCCTGAACAAATCAACAAAAAAATAAATAAACCAAATGTTAAATACAGCTTCAACTATTTAATTAAACAAATGACTAGAGAACATCCCAAGTTCTTAACTGAACTAATCTACGAACAATATCTATCTGTTAACAAAGATATTACTATTCCTTTTGAAATTGTACATACTTCACTTAAAAATATTTTATCTAAATTTACTTATATTCTCTTTACAAAACTTAATTATGCAAAAATATTTGCACTTCACAATTCAGTCCCACCTTATACTATTTCCAATCACTACAATGTAGCACTTAACTTTGCTCAACTTCATCTGTTTCTCAATGGTGAATACCAAACTATTAACAGAGCCAAATTCATTCAAAACTTGAACATACGTCCCATTCGTCTAAATCTTCATTACTTCACCTCTACTGATATAAAAAATCAACCTCTATTCAAAATTCAAAATGACAATAGATTCAATATTAATGTCTTCTTTAATATACCAAAAACACAATTTCTGAATGATTTTCGTATTTCATCTCTTAAATCTTACAAAACTAACTTTGACAACTGGTTTAAATTTTTCTTCAAAATCTACCAATGACAATTCTCTAAAATAGATGAAAAGAAAACATACAATTTTTTTAAATATCAGATTGCTACCAAGCTTGCAGAAATCTGCAAAAGTTTCCTTCCAAAAACTTTTATTATTACTTCTATTTCTTCATATAAAGAATGTATTGCTCTTTGCTCTAAAGTAGCACTTTACTATATACATACCTGTATTCATAATAAGGACAACCCATATCAAACTCTATAAAAAAATACAGAACATAATTTTAAAAATTTAGCAACTTTCTTTTTTACCAAATTCTTTGACAAGTTTTCTTCAACCTCAACCACTAACATATCTTTTAAACCAAAATTAAAACACCCTACTCTAGATTTCTCATTATTCAATGCAGATAATAAATATCGCGGCTGATTATGAAATTGGATTATTGTGAAATTTGGGTCTCAATTTGAAAATATAGGCCCTACCAAAATCCACCAATACTCTTTTATTAAAAACTCTACCCTAAATCCTAACTCAACTATAAAAAAAAAGCCTACAAAAAAGGCACAAAAAAATTTAAAAATCGTATATGAAATAGATCCAAATTTTACAATAATCTGATTTCATAATCAGCCGTGACAATAAATACTCTGCTACTTTTCAAAACCCAACACCTACTAACCTTCTACACAAACTTGCTACAAATATTGAAGAACAATTTATTCAAGATAACAATGTAGAAACTGATGACTGCAGAAAAAGATTCTATTTTTATAGCTACTACAGGGCCTACCTTCGAGCAGCTGCAAAAAATGATAGCATTTCTGGTCTTAGTTCCTATCAAGCCATACAAAAAATTACTGAAAAGCCCATTGATACCCACTTTCTAGCTAGGATTTTAATCTACTACTATATTCTAGACCAAGAAAAAGTTACAATCTTTCAAATTTGTAAAGAATACAACTCCAACTTTTATCCACAAGCAAAAAAAATCTTACTAGAAAAATTCAAAGTTCAATTTACTTTTATTGAAAATTTAAACAATTCTTATCTCTTTAAAGTAATCGATATACCTTCTTCTAAAAATATAACCAACAACCAAAATCTGATCTTAAATAATAGCCAAATATCTAGCTCTAATGATGATATGCTTATAGATGAAAACCTAACTACTGCTTCTAATATACCTTCCAATAACCCCTAAGTCCTATGCTGAAATACTCTTATCTAATACTCCTCAATCTCATTCTTATAATCCTTTTTGTTAAATATTTCTTTTACAAACTTTATTGATATAGCTGCTATTTTATTAATTGATACAACCATTGTATTTAATAAAGGGAATGATGTAAATAGACGGGTGATAAAGTCTATTTACTTAGAGGCTTGGTATAATAATGGTCAAACCCAATGTGCAAGACAAACTGCAAGTTCTCTGGATACTGTGAGAGCTAAGTATATGGTGAGCGACCTTGTAGAAGAAACACAATTGAAGTCATCTCCAATATCTTTAGAATCCTGTGACTTCAATACCTGTTATAATAACTTTCTTTCTTTTTATAACCTTCCACTCTTACCTCATAACCAAATACTCAAATCATTTCTAGACCATCTAAAAAATCAAAAATTTAATAATAATATTACTTTTTCAATTAATTATCCCCTCAATAAAGTGCACGTATATCTACCCTGTGATCAACTTCTACTTCCAAATCACACTATAATTGAACAATTCTTAATTACCAAGTATCTAGATTTATCTATAAGAACTAAAAAGATACTCACAAAAATATACTTAATACAATAAAGATCCCAGAAACTGCTTTACATGCAATATCAATATTATTATCACTAATAGTATCTGAGTCAAACTCAGATGAACTTGAATCCCTACCTGCTGATTTGTTTTCACTTTTATGAGATCCTAATTATAGCACCTCAAGTTCACTTACTCTAGCTTTCACATCTATAAATGACAACCTCTATAATAGCCCTTCTTGTTAATATTCTAATCATATTAGAGACCTAAACCTTAATATTGCAACTCATAATATTTGAGGTTTTAATTCAATAACCAAAAGAGAAATATGGCAAAACTACTGCCTACACAACAACATTACTATCACAAGTCTAACTGAAACAAAAATTTCTAATAAACCTAATTTATTCTTTTATAATAATAATCTCTTTACTTACTACTGGGCTAACTCTGAGATCTCAGCTAAAGGGACTGCTATTATAATCTACAATCATCTTAAACCACATGTATATAGCTGTTTAACACGCCTCAGTAGAGCAATTGCTCTTGATCTTTATTTTAAAAATCAAATCAAACTTCGCATTATATCTGTTTACCTCTCCTCTACTGACTTAACTAAAAAAAATAATATACAAAAAACAGTTATCAATTGAATCAAACAAGCACTTGAACAAAACCTCCACCCAATAGTTCTTAGAGATTTTAATATACAGGATAATACATATAGCTCATTTGCCAAATATAAACTTATAAACTTTTTAAATTATTCTAATATGTATGATATTGATAGCTATTTTAATAATATTCATCATATCTGGTCTAATAATATCAGCAGTAGCCGCATTGATTATATCTGAACTGATCAATTCAATATTCAATTTCTTCTATCCTATAACCTTGATGACAGCAGAACAAGCATATCTAGTGATCATCTTATTCTTTTAACATCTTGAACCTTCTTTAATATATATAGTAAACTACCAAGACAACATACTGGAATCAGTCGTAGAATCTTTAACTACAAGCTAATATTACCAGAAAATTGAACAGAATTTTTAGATCTCTTATCTTCTAAGCTCCAATCATACAATACACCTCTTACTACTAAAACAACTAAAAGCATTAATACTACTTAGCACAAAATTGAATGCTCAGTTATTTAAACAGCAATACAATACATCTCTAATAAAATTAGCTGCAAATGTAGTTATGATCACAAATACACACCTCACAATACTTTGCTTTACTTATCTTTTAAAAAATTAAACCATCTAATCAAAATTGTGAAGAATATTAATACTAACAATACAGATATCATTTCTCGTATCAATACTCAAATCAATACTCTTAATCTCAAATCTCAATGCAATCTTCAATTCCTCTCGTTCTTGAACTCACTTTATTTTAGTCATTGGATCAAACATGCTCAGGAAATCTGAAAACAACTCTATCATGCACGTCATATAGAAAACTCTCTACTCTTGCATCAACAGATTCAAGATGCATCAGAAAAAAGATGTAATACTCTTATAGCACAATCTACACAGACAATCAACAGTATTCTTGATCGATACAAGCCATCTATTCAATTCTTAAATATTAAATTACCTAATAAGCTTGTTACTAAGCCTAATCTCATCAAACAACATATTTAAACACACTTTGAAGATTAGACCACATATAAACCCATTAATCACTCTCTATTCTCTCAATTTTAGAACCAATAATATATACCACATTCATATATTAACCCTGACTAGTATAATAACTTAACTGCAACAATCACAGATGATAAAGTTCTCTGTACTATTGCAAAACTCCCAAATGGTAAAGCTTGTAGCCCTACTGGGATAAGCTATGAAATACTCAAACATTCTGATACAACATGTATTCAAGCTCTAACTTCCCTCTTTAATTGCTATCTTGCTACTGGTCATATACTAAAGCAATAGAAATATGATAGAATCTATCCTATACCCAAGCGTAGTACCCTTAATAATGATCTTAATCTTATACGACCAATCAGCTTTGTCAAACACACATGAAAAATCTATACAAAAATACTTACTAATAGACTTAATAATATATTTTCACAATATCCGATACTATCACCCTTTAACTACATTGCCTTACCTGGCAATAGTACCTCAATCCCTATTTATATTCTCAACAACCTTATAGAAGACGCAGTATATAACCATAAAAAAATATAGCTATTATCTCAAGATATTAGTAAAATCTATAACTCTGTTAACCTCAGTCTCTTAGAACAATCTTTACTTCATCTTTCTGTACCTATTCCAATTATTAATACCATACAGGATCTCTTTACTAATTATCATAACCAAGTTATTACTAATTTAGGACTTACCTTATCATACCCTGTATATAATGATATAGATCAAGGTAAAACTATCACTCCTCTACTCTGGAGAATATATTATGACCCTTTGATAATCTATATTCATCAACAATTTACCGGTTATACTACTAAAACATTATGGATTACTGATCTCAAAAAAAAAACTTTTAATAAACTTCAAGCTAACTGCTTTGCTCTTGCTTATATAGATGATACTCTCTGGATTGTATCATCACAAACTGAATTATCTCATATAATTTTTGTAGCTGAATCATTCTATAAGATGGCCAATCCAAGTTAACTTTACTAAATCTATACTTACTACTAATAACCCTTCCTTCAATTACTAGCCTATTATTTTTAACAACTATGCCCTTAATCTACACTCATATCATGAATCTTTTAAGTTCTTTGGCTATTAGATTACACTTGACAACAAGTACCACACATGCTTGTTACATTATCAATACTGTTATTATATCTACTATTGAATACTGCCTTTAAAATCTAGTTCTTAACCAAAACATCTGTAAAAAAATCCTTACCCACCATATTGGTCTTGTCAAACACAAAGCCAAATTTAGTCATACAATCCCTACTACCACTCTCTTATACCTACAACTCTACAATATCCATAATATTTAAGATATTCAACTTCAATATCATATATCAAATTATATCAAATGACTTAATAATATAGATCTTCTAGATATTTGCTCTCATATTTAACTTCAACAACTCCAAAATAACCTTTGGTCCCCTATTAATATACTATTATACCCAAATCCTATAATTGATAGACCTAATCGACATACCACAAGTTTTAAAATTATTGAATTATTTAAACATTTTGAACTTTCTATTACTTCTAATATTTCACAACAGATCTTATATACTATTTCTACTAACTCTTTATTTCTAAAGTCTATATTATCTTCAGATACTCAATACCTAAAGTTTAAAAAACAACACTGCTATCACTATATTTTATACTTAGATCAACTTACATCATTTGACAACTCTTGTCTCCTTAGCTGGCAACATATCTCACCTTAAATATATAAAATTCCTAAAGAAAGACAACCATTATGGTTTACTACTCTTGAAGATAAGATACTGTAATTAGTCACTATCACTTCTGAACATTATATAATCATATACAGCTTCCTGATATAAACTACTATTGCTATACCACTAGACATTTCTCACTATACTCAAAACCTTGGCTTATTACAATACTTAATGACTAAATTATTATTGGTAAAGTATATAGACAGCCCACTTCTTTTGAACATATTCTTATTACATATTGGCAATATATGATTGAGTCTCAATTTACTCAATTATATCTAATACCACTAATCACTATTTGGCAATATTCAGACTATTCTCTAAACTCATATCTTATTGCCAATAAATATACTACTCTTATCCCAATTAACTTGGCCACTAAGTTCTTTGGTAGAGTTAACTCTACTACTAAATCTGTTAATCTAAATACTAACTAACTTGACTTAATATATTCTATTGCCTCTCAGCACCCTTACAAATCCCATCTAGTCTTAATGTCTCTATTAATATAATACAAATTCCAGATATCTTTGAAGATAATACTTCAACTGATATTCTTCAATCTATTGCTTATCATAATCATAACTACTCAGAACTTTTCTTCTATACAGATGGTTCAGTTATTGAATTTGGAACAAATCAATGCTCTATAGGAATTGGTTAGATACAAATTCAAAATAACAATATTGTATACTCCTTCTAAGCACAAATTAAATTTTGGCCATACTTTTTTAAGACTGAACTTACTGCCATCCTATCTGCACTTATTACAGTATCTAGAAATTGTACAGTTCATATATATACAGACTCACAGTCTGTGATATCTAAATACAACAACACTAATCAATTCTTCTTTGCTCTATTATTCATACAAACACCATACCACTCACTATGGTATACTTTAATTAATTTTATTAACTCATACAACCTGCAAGTTGTCTTTCATAAGATTAATGCTCATCAAGATGATGAACTTAATAACAGAGCTGACCAACTAGCTCGAAGTTATCTTATCGCATCTTTTTAATATTCAAGCCTTACAATATATACAATCTAATTTATACTCTTTTCTTTGAAGAATCTCTAGTCGAGTTACCAATTCAATGATTTATTCGAACAATTTGTCATGCTCACATCTATGCACTTTGGTTATCTTAAAACCAGTTTCAACAATGGTCTTAGATTTCTAATCAGATTCATTAGTATGCTACTTGGCTATATATCAATAACAATCATAAGATCTCTAACTACAAACATAGCTTTCAGTCATTTATTTTAAAGTCTTTTTGTATCAAAATTCTACTTAATGACCTGTCTATTCCACATATTCTACATAAACGAAATCCTAAATACTCACCTGTATGTTACCAATATGATCAAACCAGTACTATACTTCACTGGATTACATGTTCAACCTCTTAGCTCCTTTAGGACTTAATTAACAGTTCACTTCAGTCAATAATCAATACATCCAGCCTTGATCTTTCTACTCAATCTATTACTAATATACATCAGTTTATTAAAAATCTTCAGTGTATGCAAATTCATAACTTATCAAACTCTCTATCTCTTTTATCAATACTCTCTGGTCTTATTTTTTTTGAAATTATATTAGCTCTTACTGACACTACATCATCTAACAAAACTGCTATTTCACTTACTGTTAAATTTTTATTATACTTTAATAAGCAAATTTACAACTCTATTTGGATTCTATATTGTATTTCCAGATCCTAACTAATGTTTCTACTTATTTGCTACTTTCTTTATCTACTTTATTTTATCAACCCTGACCCTCACTTTATTCTATAGCCTTTCTCAAACTAGTATTATGGTATCCACAATAGATTAAATATCAATTCACCTTATACAATCTACTCAATCTCCAAATCTAGGTGAGCCTTGACCACTCTGGTAGATTTAGGCTGCAAATAATTATATTATTATAATATTGTATCTGAGTCTCTAGTCTTAGATATTCTCTGGATATGAGGTTCAAATGTAATTTCTTTGTATTTTGTAAAGAAACTCAATTGAA
>CAJVQC010000034.1:0-20105 GCA_910592285.1 Racocetra persica | reverse complement strand
TTAATAATAATAAAATAAATAATAAAATACAATATCGGAATAATAAACTAATAAAATAATAAACTGTTCTATAACAGTATTATTATTTATAAAACAATAACAAAAAATCTATTATAATTTTGAAAGATATCATTATGATCACTTCTAACTATAATAACTCAACCTTTTAATCTTCTGTTCCTTATGGTTAATACAAACAAGCATCCCAGAATATGCATAAAAAAAAATTAGCAATCTTGTGATGCTACTCTGAAAACTCCAAAAAAAAGCTATCCTACTCTATCTAATATAAATACCATCTTTATCTTTACCTCTCTAAATCAAAATCTTAATTTAGCATTACAAACAAACCTAATTCCAATTTTTAATATATTTTTCTTCTCTACCTAGTAATCTTCACAAATTTAAGATAATGAAAGTCCATAAAGCATCTAAAAACTAAATTTACAAAAGCTAAGTTTTCTTATATTTGTCTTCTTTTTCTTAAAGAAAAACACAATTCATTATAAATTTAGAATTAAAAAAAAAACCACTATATAAATATTTATTAACATAATTCATACTAAATATAAAAAATTAATTACTATTACCTTTTATCATAATAAAATATATTACAAATATCAATATATCTTTGCTATACAAATCTTAGATTTTTACTTAATATCGAAATAATTTGATTACTATAGTAATTTAATTTTTAATATATACAAAAAAATGACAACTATAATTGAATTAATTTTTATCAGACTTAAATTAATTTTAATTAACTCCTAAATTATGTAAAAACAGTTTCTAAATAATATACAAAATATTGTTATACAGAATTATTTGACTAAATTAAAAATATGTGTTTAAGATTATATACAAGTACTAAGTAATTTTTATACATAACAATTTAACTAAAGATTCATCATATTTATAAACTAAATATATTACTTTCAACTAATTATTACAATTCTACGTATAATAATATCTTTTTTTTTAATATACTAATTAAAGATAGGCAAAATTACTATATATATATGCATACTTAATATTATTACAAATTTTTTTCAATAGGTAATAATAAATAATTTTGCAATTATTCTACTTTTAACAATTTTTCATTCAATCTTAGTTTTATTTACTTAATTTAGATTTTTATTATATATATAATAATTAATATTATATAATACTTATTTAATTAATTTAATTTATATAAAATTTTTAAGATATATATATTTTAATCTTCTAAACAACTTTTACTTAATAAAGTAAATTGATTTACTTAGTAAACATTTGACTTTACTATAGAGTAACTACTGATGATTATATAAGTAACTTATATTTAGATCTAAAGTTTTTATGTTATTTTTTTAAAAAAAAAAAATTTATTATTAGAGATAGATCATTTTTAATAACATATAATATATATATATAATTTATTGAACTTGAATATGTTTATGAACTTTTGAACTAAACCTGAACTGAACCTGAACTTGACTTAAAAATTTAATATTAAACCTCAACTAAACTTTTTTTAAAAAATATTCAAGTTCAAGTTCAATTCAATTTTGAACTAAACTTGAGCTTAGTTCATAAAAACACTAGTAATATAGTAGTAATCAGTAGTAAGCATATTGCTAACATATAAATACAAATAAAATATTAATAATTTACACTAGATCTAAAATATTTTATCTCCTTAAGATTTCTGTAATATTGCAGATATTACAAAAACTACAAATTTAATGACTTTAGAAACTACTTTAAAATAACAATATAACTACTTTACAAAAAATCAAAATTTTGCAATAACATTAAATATTCTAGATCTAATGTAAGTTATTAAGATTATAGGTTATCAAGAGAAATTTTTCATAATAAATGGCAAATTTGGTTTTTTACTAGAACTATTAACAAGGTTTTAACGAGGTTTTAGGTTTTCAAAAAACCTCGTAAGAAACTAAATTTGTGATTTATTATGAAAAATTCATCGTGACGACCCAATAATTAATTTACACCTACCGCAAAAATGTAAGATTTTTGTAAAGTACTTTATAGTAACTACAGTTTACTACTACTTTACTACTATTTTACTATAATTTTACGAAAAATCGAAAATTTGACTTTTTACAAAATTGTAGTAAAAGTATAGTAAAATAGTAGTAGGCGTATTGCTAACGTATAGTAAATGTAAAACTATATTGTTAGTTCTGAAGTTGCTAAATTGACAGTTTCTGTAATGTATTTCTTGTATATATTTAACATACCCTTGCATATATTGTATTTAAGTTAATTATATAACAAGATTTGTTACTTTGAATGTAACCACAGTATAACGGTGTTCTTATAATTGTGAGAGTATGAAAAATAGGGCGCAATTAGAACATAGTGCCTGGAATGTCTGGCACTATGTTTTAACGGCACCGTGCCCGAAACTTGCAGAACCCTAATGAAAAGGCATATCTATTATATCTATTTCTATATATTTACAATACCAATATTAAAAAATAACATATATAAATTGAAGGAGATAAGTCATACCTAGATACTTTAAAATTATGCAATCGAAATATCATTAGTATATAAAATTATTCATTGAAAGTTATTTAAAATTTACATCAATTTATACTAATTATAAAATAGCGTATGCAGCATTTAAATTTACGTTAATTTCAAAGCAACATAATTTACAGGTTTAGAATTGAAATAACAAATTCTATTAATAAAAGACTCTAAACTTAAATAATACTTAAAAAATAATAATAATAATAGTCAAAATAAATATAAAAGTTTTCCAGAGAATCGGTGGAGAAACCTTTGCACTACCACTAGTATTTAAATCATACATTACAGTTGTTTGAGCAAATCCAACTTGATAATTATCAAAATCAAATACACTAAAAACATTTGTCAAAAACACATCACCAATTAACCAAAAGTTTGCGGTATTTCGTTGTATACCTGAAATACATATTTCATCTGATTGATTAGTTTTCACAACAAGTTCACTAGGATCGATTGAATATGAACCGCTTTCAAATGTAAATGAAACTACAGATTTTGTACCGCATGGAACAACCCAAAACTGTTGTTGATAAAACATAGCGCCGGGAATGTTGGCATGAAGTAAATCAACTATAGCAGGAACACCGTATATTAACGAAGTACCTAAAATAAACTAAATTTTAATTTCTAATAATAATTAAATTAAGAAGAATAAATAGTACTAACCAGTATCAATAACAGCTGAAAATGCTGACGACCTGAAACCAAGTGAATTTCCATCAACCTTAACATCTTTTAATGCGATCAACCAATACCCAAGAGTAACATTTGCAGTATTATATTCAATTGAACCTACGACAGCTTTTTGGTTAACACCACCAAGTGTCATAAAGCTTACGTCCCTTGAATCTTTTCTTTCTTTTGCCAAATGAAATCCAATGATATTTTTAGATAATTTATGTTGCTCTTTTATCGATTGCATAACACCATTCACTTTAAATCCTTCTACATTTACAGGCCCAAGACCAAGAATTCCGTCTTCTATTTGATCTTGAAAAGGATTAATTACTGCTAATCCAACGGTCTGTTGTGTGACTGAGATATCACCAAGTTTGACAGTATCTTGACCTTCATAACCACTAACAGTTTGGTTATCACCAGGAATACCGTAAGGTAAGGAAAAATTGTTCTTAGATGGTTGAAATGTAGAAGATTTTGAAGGATCAAATCGATTATGACTCCCACATATAGAGGTAGGGCATGAAATATCCGGAACCCAAAGATCCAAGGATCCAGTATCGTAAGTTACATTAAAATTTTGATTACCAATTGAAATAAGGCCAAAATAAGCGGCATCTTTACCTTCATCGGTTAACATTATAGTCGAAGATGGAGATTGACGCTTGCTTAGTTTAGAATATTTTTTATCTATGTAAGCTTTTTTTAATGCCATAAAATTTTCTATATCTGTGCTATAGGCAACATTTCTTTTTTTAAGACCAATAACCATAAAATCCGGATCATTATTTTGTTCTGCATTTGTATATGCGTCAAGCAATACCAATAATGCTATCGTAAACAGTACAAGAATTCGAAAAGCTCTCATTAATGAAAAATTTATCGTTATTTGCAAAATTTATAAAAGAAAAAAGTTAATGTAAGAACTTATATTGCATAAAGGCATCAATATTTAAAACTGAGATTTCAGTTTGAAGTATAACCCAGCTATTTATTTTCAGAAACTAGTGAAGGGCATTAAATGTTTCGGCAAAGTGATACAAAGCTATATTTTCGATGTATCAACAATTACGTTTTTGATTCACTCTTGGCTGATTTATAATATCATACCAAAAACTAACAAGTTTAAAAAAAGAATTCAAATTTGCCCTCACGCGTGTCCATATTTGTGCTTTTATATGAACAAAATAATACTCACGCGTTTGTATTCTTATTACGTATAGTATAAAAATCTCATTTTATTTTCTTGGCAATAACTATTTTAATATGTATTTGAAAATACAGTTTACTGTATGCAGTTAACATTAAATGCATGTTTGGATCTGTTTGATAACTTTACTGTCATAATTCGGATCAAAGGTTAATACGTAATAACAAGAATGTTTGAAAAAGGTAATATATAATAATTAAATGACGATAGGATTAGTTCACTACATGACATCATACGAAGCGAATTAATTTAGCAACCATAGGGTTTAGAATTTCATCATCTGAGGGTAATTAACAGATTAAATTGGGAATAAACAAAGGATTTGGGTAATACGAGTGCATAAATAATAAATTATTATGTCAACCAAATAACTTGCGCAAATTATTCTGTAATGATATAAACAGGATTTTGGTTGCCGGTAATATTGGCACCGAGAAAATTTGTTTCAATGAAATTGTTTTACATAAAAAATAATCATCGGGGAAACAATCATATCAAGGAATAGATTTCCGGGTTTGTACAGTTCGATAGCAATAATAGTAATTATTGCTAAGAAATACTGTCGCTGTAGAATGTTTTTAACGTTAAATGATTTCCGAATTATAGATTTCTTGGCACGATCATTCCATTGGCGTTCACTTCTAAATTTGTAAAGTCAAAGAAGGCTTTACTTTACTTATTTGTGCCGGTAATACAAACTCCTAAAAAGAAAATAGCCAATCAGTGAGATACTCAAAAACTAGTGTTTAAATTGACTTTGGTACAAAATTCAATTTTCTTTTTGGGTTGTATTACCGGCACAAATAAGTAAATCAGTCAAAAAGAGTTTATTTACTATTTATAGTTAACCAATGCAACCTGGTCGGGCAGATTCATAATCATTCTTATTGTAGAATTGTGTGTCGGCGCTATGCATCGGGTCATATGATCGGTACTCTTGGGCCTCCCTTGCTACCGCTATATACTATTCGCATTATCGCTACGGACAACAAAAAAAGTGAGTTAATATATACATTCATGGTTGAACAGGAAAAATCTATGATGAGAATAGTAGTACTCTTCCTACGTATTGTATCGATCATTTATTTTTACGTTACGTATCTAAAATGGAAATTAAACAAATAAACTGCACAAGAATCTCGGCATGACTTAATAATTACCATTTGCCGCCGCATACAGTATCCCGCGTGACAAATAATTGTAAATCATTTTTTTAACGGTACGTACCGGTACGTAGTACTGGGGCGTTCGATGTACTATGTAAATCATATCTATATGTATCATTCATAATAAGCTAGATTAATACAGTCTAACCTCAATATAACGAAGCGGTTCGATATATCAAAGTTTCGATATATTTTGAGGTACCTTATTATAATGAATCCATAATTTCAACTAGAAAAATTCTTCGTTATAGTGGCTGATTCGGTTTATCGAGGTTCATTATATCGAGGTTATACCGTATATAGAATGTTGAGAAAATATATAAAATATATGGCGATTTTCTACAAAAATCAAACTGTATCTCCTCGACATTCTACATATCAATCTATTTGGAAGTTTCGCGTGAAAGCATAACGGATAGCAAATTTTAATTAAATAGAGTGCTTTTTTTTTATAACCTGAAAAATAATCGAAATTATACTGTTGCCGCAGTATTTTTATTATTAGTGTAAATGTAATACAAGTCACTCTCGTTATAGTGAACTCTCGATATAGTGAGATCTTGATATAGTGAAGAATTTTTTAAATTCATTGCCATTATTATTAACTTTTCTCTCGATATAATAAAGTTTATATAGTATTTTCTCGATATAAGCTATAGTGAAGATTTTTTTTTCAGCCCGATCTCTTCACTATAACAAGAATGTCTTGTAGTTCATTATTTTTCAGTTTATAAAAAAACTCTTTTATATTAAAACATGCTATCCATTAAACTCATGCGAAATTTCAAAATAAATTAATATGTAGTATGTTGAGGAGATACAATTTGAACTTCACAATTTCTTGTAGAAAATTGTTATATATTTTCTTGACATTTTATATATTAATCTACTTCGTAAGAGTTCAATGGATAGCATATTTTAATGTAATAAAGAATTTTTTTCATAACCTGAAAAATAATAGAAAAACTAAAATTTTATCAAAACTATACTGTTGTTGCAGTAGTTTATTATAAATATTATATAAAAATTTTACTGACTTTTATATAGAATTACATGTGATATATTAAACCAAAACATGGCTTATAGTTTTTTTTAAATTTTGAGAAAATCAAGTTTAAATTTTTTAATATAACTTGTTTAATTGATATCAATTAGCCAACCACACAGATATATTTTTATAACTCTGCAGTAAGGATTAACAATCAGATTTTTAAATTCTAATTTTAGATTACAGTATAGCTAACTATTTAGAAAAAATTTACATAGCGTGTATACTTTTAGAGCATATACTTAAGAAGGTTCTAATATATCTAGTAATTATACAGTATTAGACAATAAAATACATCTAATGTTTATTAGTAAAAATTTTAAAGTATTATAATTTTTTTAAAACAAGCTAAATCAAAAAACTTTTTAACAAATTGATAGATTTTTAGATAAATTATATTCCTGTTAAAGGATTTTTTTATTCTTTGTTTTGAAAAAGTTATACTTTACAGAAACTTGCAAATTTGCAACTTTAATATTACTTGCAATTAGCTATAAAGTTACTATAAAGTAACTATATAGTTACTTTATAGTAACTATAGTTTTGTATTTGCAACATGTTAGCAATATATCTACTACTACTTACTACCATATTTCTACTAGTTTACTACTATTTTACTATATTTTTACTATAATTTTATTAAAAAATTTTTAATAAAATTGTAGTAAAAGTATAGTAAAATAGCAGTAAACTAGTAGAAATATGGTAGTAAGTAGTAGTAGATATATTGCTAACATATTGCAAATACAAAACTATAGTTACTATAAAGTAACTATATAGTTACTTTATAGTAATTTTATAGCTAATTGCAAATAATATTAAAGTTACAAATTTGCAAGTTTCTGTAAAATACAGTTAGACCTCTATAAATACAATCTTTTTAAATATATATTTTATGAAAAATCTTTATAAATATATAGTTTTGCTATGTCTCTATTATATATATAACTTATAAATTTTTATTTTCCTAAATATAATATCTTTTTAAATACAAGATTTTTTAAAATTTCTATAATATCTGTATAAATTGTATTTAGAAAAAATTGATTATAAAAAATTAAAGTTTATTTGAGCTCAAAAAATTTGCATTTAATATAGAAAAAAAAAAATATATTTTTTTTTTAACCAATCAGAATTAATTATACAAAAATTAGCCAATCAAAATTGATTAAATAAGCATTAAAAATTGGCATTTCTATATGAGTATTATTAAAGAAAACCTGAAAATTTAAATATAAATCATATTTAAATTTTCAGGTTTTCTTTTAGTGACACTTATATTGTAACATAATAATAAAATTGGCTATAGTTAATATTATATGCTATGATGATTATGTGATCACGATACACATGATGATCATGTGACATCAACAGACCTTTTACCCAACTTGTATATTTATTTATTTATCGTTTATTTATTAAATTGTTACTTTATTATCATTATGCATAGATCGTTATACATAGCATTGTTAAGATAGCAATCAAATACCAAATGGGTTTGTAACAAGAAGAGATTGTAAATAGTTTTAGAGATAATAGGCTAATTATTAAATAGTTAAGTATTAGTAAAATGTTTTTTTATAAAAATGTTCTGTAAAGACTTGCAAAAAGGCATTGTCCACTGCCTCAAGTCCTAATGATCTAATTAAAAACCTCTTCGTCTTGAATTTCTTCCAATAAAAATCTAAACCCACCCTATAATTGAATATTTTGGTTATATTTAGTGACGACGACAGGATCTCAGGTCACCTATTCAAAGAAACTCAATATGAAGATGACCATATTCTGCAAAAATTAAATCCCAAAATTTCTGATCTATATGTGCTGTATATTTTTTTTAACGGTCTTGTTCTCATGACCATCGATCAATGTTTCACCAAATGCTATTCATCAAATACTCTTACTTGACATTCTGATGCTCTAAAATCCAGTATAATATTAGTAAATGAGTAAAACAAGAACAAAAGAAAAACAAAAATTGATACTTAGCTTCAAAATTTGTCGTGTACAAGTCCTCTTGCGTATAGTTCTTTATACATGCCCAATTCCAAACTTATTTGTTGTCGCAGTTGTTCACAAAGATACTGACCTAAAATAAATAGAAAAATTAGTAGAAAAAAAAAAAATCTAAGTTCCAATTTACCCAAGTTCCAATTCAAGCCCAAGTTGAAGCCCCATACACAAGTCCCAAGTCAAAGTTCTATCCTCCAGAAGACCTAGCTTTCTGAAATCCTGATTCTATTGCTCACAAATCTTAACATAGTATACCTATAATAACTGACTAGAGAGACACCTCAATCCATTTCATATAGCTGAAAGAAAAAAAAAAAAGAGATTGTTAGTAACCAGAAAAATATAAAAGAAAAAAAGAAAAAAAAAAAATAATAATAAAAAATAATAAAAAACAATAAATAAATATACTTCTCTTGCCAAGATCCTTGCTAAGATCCACACCCAAAACAAGACAAAGGTGCTCCAGTGGAAATTCTCAAAGATCCAGAAGATCAATACTACAAGAACAAAAGATTTGTAAATGAGAAGAGACATAGAGAAGAAAACAGGAAATAGAAGTAAAAATGCCTACTTGATCCGAAAAAACAAGAAAAATGTTACATTCCCTGCTAAAAGAAAAATATTGAAAGAAAGAATAAAGCTAAGTACAAAAGATTGAAAGATTTTAAATAAGTAGATGATCAACTAACAGCTAATATAACGATCATATAGGTGATATTACAAAAACAAGATGAAAAGATGAAAAGAAGGCCATCTATTTACCTGATCTTGTACAGTTGCAGAACAAACCTAAAAATCGATCCGATTCCCGTAAAGTCTAAAAGAATCCAATAACGTGATGCCGAAAAAAAGAAAAACTCTAGAAAATAAATAAATTAATAAAGATAATACAACAAAAAGAAAGATACACAAAAATCAAAAATACTTATCTGTTATGCTCCTAAATCCTGATATGAGGTCAATAATGATAAAAAAAAAAAATTTAGACGAATTTAGAAAATTTTAAAGGCAATGTTTTGGTTTTTTAAAATTGATAGTTTTTTTTTTGATTTTAGCGAATTATAGTTTTTGTTTAAAGTTTAGCAGATTGTTTTAAGTTATAGTTTTGATTGATAGTGAAATTAGTTTTAGTTTAACGTATATAGTTTTGTTTAGTAATTTAGCAATATTTATAGTTTAGATTTTAAAGTTTGTAGTTTGATTTTTAGTGAATTTTAGCATTAGTACGTACCTGTAAGTCATACACAAGAAATTTTAGTTGGAGGAATTTAGTTTTAGGTTAAGTATATAGTTGTAGAGCGTAACGATAGAGCCTAGTCTGGTGAGAAATAAAACCTATGCAAAAGTAAAGTTTGGCTATAGGTTAGCCTTGTAAGTTTTGGTTACAGGTTATCTAAGGTATAAAAACTCATGAGTTTTTGGTTACGAGTTAGCTGAGGTATAAAACCCTAAATTAAGTTAGTTTATAGAGTTCTGGTTATAGGTACATCAAAGAACCTAAAACTAAATTCCTCCAACTAAAATTTCTTGTGTATGACTTACAGGTACGTACTAATGCTAAAATTCACTAAAAATCAAACTACAAACTTTAAAATCTAAACTATAAATATTGCTAAATTACTAAACAAAACTATATACGTTAAACTAAAACTAATTTCACTATCAATCAAAACTATAACTTAAAACAATCTGCTAAACTTTAAACAAAAACTATAATTCGCTAAAATCAAAAAAAAAACTATCAATTTTAAAAAACCAAAACATTGCCTTTAAAATTTTCTAAATTCGTCTAAATTTTTTTTTTTTATCATTATTGACCTCATATCAGGATTTAGGAGCATAACAGATAAGTATTTTTGATTTTTGTGTATCTTTCTTTTTGTTGTATTATCTTTATTAATTTATTTATTTTCTAGAGTTTTTCTTTTTTTCGGCATCACGTTATTGGATTCTTTTAGACTTTACGGGAATCGGATCGATTTTTAGGTTTGTTCTGCAACTGTACAAGATCAGGTAAATAGATGGCCTTCTTTTCATCTTTTCATCTTGTTTTTGTAATATCACCTATATGATCGTTATATTAGCTGTTAGTTGATCATCTACTTATTTAAAATCTTTCAATCTTTTGTACTTAGCTTTATTCTTTCTTTCAATATTTTTCTTTTAGCAGGGAATGTAACATTTTTCTTGTTTTTTCGGATCAAGTAGGCATTTTTACTTCTATTTCCTGTTTTCTTCTCTATGTCTCTTCTCATTTACAAATCTTTTGTTCTTGTAGTATTGATCTTCTGGATCTTTGAGAATTTCCACTGGAGCACCTTTGTCTTGTTTTGGGTGTGGATCTTAGCAAGGATCTTGGCAAGAGAAGTATATTTATTTATTGTTTTTTATTATTTTTTATTATTATTTTTTTTTTTTCTTTTTTTCTTTTATATTTTTCTGGTTACTAACAATCTCTTTTTTTTTTTTCTTTCAGCTATATGAAATGGATTGAGGTGTCTCTCTAGTCAGTTATTATAGGTATACTATGTTAAGATTTGTGAGCAATAGAATCAGGATTTCAGAAAGCTAGGTCTTCTGGAGGATAGAACTTTGACTTGGGACTTGTGTATGGGGCTTCAACTTGGGCTTGAATTGGAACTTGGGTAAATTGGAACTTAGATTTTTTTTTTTTCTACTAATTTTTCTATTTATTTTAGGTCAGTATCTTTGTGAACAACTGCGACAACAAATAAGTTTGGAATTGGGCATGTATAAAGAACTATACGCAAGAGGACTTGTACACGACAAATTTTGAAGCTAAGTATCAATTTTTGTTTTTCTTTTGTTCTTGTTTTACTCATTTACTAATATTATACTGGATTTTAGAGCATCAGAATGTCAAGTAAGAGTATTTGATGAATAGCATTTGGTGAAACATTGATCGATGGTCATGAGAACAAGACCGTTAAAAAAAATATACAGCACATATAGATCAGAAATTTTGGGATTTAATTTTTGCAGAATATGGTCATCTTCATATTGAGTTTCTTTGAATAGGTGACCTGAGATCCTGTCGTCGTCACTAAATATAACCAAAATATTCAATTATAGGGTGGGTTTAGATTTTTATTGGAAGAAATTCAAGACGAAGAGGTTTTTAATTAGATCATTAGGACTTGAGGCAGTGGACAATGCCTTTTTGCAAGTCTTTACAGAACATTTTTATAAAAAAACATTTTACTAATACTTAACTATTTAATAATTAGCCTATTATCTCTAAAACTATTTACAATCTCTTCTTGTTACAAACCCATTTGGTATTTGATTGCTATCTTAACAATGCTATGTATAACGATCTATGCATAATGATAATAAAGTAACAATTTAATAAATAAACGATAAATAAATAAATATACAAGTTGGGTAAAAGGTCTGTTGATGTCACATGATCATCATGTGTATCGTGATCACATAATCATCATAGCATATAATATTAACTATAGCCAATTTTATTATTATGTTACAATATAAGTGTCACTAAAAGAAAACCTGAAAATTTAAATATGATTTATATTTAAATTTTCAGGTTTTCTTTAATAATACTCATATAGAAATGCCAATTTTTAATGCTTATTTAATCAATTTTGATTGGCTAATTTTTGTATAATTAATTCTGATTGGTTAAAAAAAAAATATATTTTTTTTTTTCTATATTAAATGCAAATTTTTTGAGCTCAAATAAACTTTAATTTTTTATAATCAATTTTTTCTAAATACAATTTATACAGATATTATAGAAATTTTAAAAAATCTTGTATTTAAAAAGATATTATATTTAGGAAAATAAAAATTTATAAGTTATATATATAATAGAGACATAGCAAAACTATATATTTATAAAGATTTTTCATAAAATATATATTTAAAAAGATTGTATTTATAGAGGTCTAACTGTATTTTACAGAAACTTGCAAATTTGTAACTTTAATATTATTTGCAATTAGCTATAAAATTACTATAAAGTAACTATATAGTTACTTTATAGTAACTATAGTTTTGTATTTGCAATATGTTAGCAATATATCTACTACTACTTACTACCATATTTCTACTAGTTTACTGCTATTTTACTATACTTTTACTACAATTTTATTAAAAATTTTTTAATAAAATTATAGTAAAAATATAGTAAAATAGTAGTAAACTAGTAGAAATATGGTAGTAAGTAGTAGTAGATATATTGCTAACATGTTGCAAATACAAAACTATAGTTACTATAAAGTAACTATATAGTTACTTTATAGTAACTTTATAGCTAATTGCAAGTAATATTAAAGTTGCAAATTTGCAAGTTTCTGTAAAGTATAACTTTTTCAAAACAAAGAATAAAAAAATCCTTTAACAGGAATATAATTTATCTAAAAATCTATCAATTTGTTAAAAAGTTTTTTGATTTAGCTTGTTTTAAAAAAATTATAATACTTTAAAATTTTTACTAATAAACATTAGATGTATTTTATTGTCTAATACTGTATAATTACTAGATATATTAGAACCTTCTTAAGTATATGCTCTAAAAGTATACACGCTATGTAAATTTTTTCTAAATAGTTAGCTATACTGTAATCTAAAATTAGAATTTAAAAATCTGATTGTTAATCCTTACTGCAGAGTTATAAAAATATATCTGTGTGGTTGGCTAATTGATATCAATTAAACAAGTTATATTAAAAAATTTAAACTTGATTTTCTCAAAATTTAAAAAAAACTATAAGCCATGTTTTGGTTTAATATATCACATGTAATTCTATATAAAAGTCAGTAAAATTTTTATATAATATTTATAATAAACTACTGCAACAACAGTATAGTTTTGATAAAATTTTAGTTTTTCTATTATTTTTCAGGTTATGAAAAAAATTCTTTATTACATTAAAATATGCTATCCATTGAACTCTTACGAAGTAGATTAATATATAAAATGTCAAGAAAATATATAACAATTTTCTACAAGAAATTGTGAAGTTCAAATTGTATCTCCTCAACATACTACATATTAATTTATTTTGAAATTTCGCATGAGTTTAATGGATAGCATGTTTTAATATAAAAGAGTTTTTTTATAAACTGAAAAATAATGAACTACAAGACATTCTTGTTATAGTGAAGAGATCGGGCTGAAAAAAAAATCTTCACTATAGCTTATATCGAGAAAATACTATATAAACTTTATTATATCGAGAGAAAAGTTAATAATAATGGCAATGAATTTAAAAAATTCTTCACTATATCAAGATCTCACTATATCGAGAGTTCACTATAACGAGAGTGACTTGTATTACATTTACACTAATAATAAAAATACTGCGGCAACAGTATAATTTCGATTATTTTTCAGGTTATAAAAAAAAAGCACTCTATTTAATTAAAATTTGCTATCCGTTATGCTTTCACGCGAAACTTCCAAATAGATTGATATGTAGAATGTCGAGGAGATACAGTTTGATTTTTGTAGAAAATCGCCATATATTTTATATATTTTCTCAACATTCTATATACGGTATAACCTCGATATAATGAACCTCGATAAACCGAATCAGCCACTATAACGAAGAATTTTTCTAGTTGAAATTATGGATTCATTATAATAAGGTACCTCAAAATATATCGAAACTTTGATATATCGAACCGCTTCGTTATATTGAGGTTAGACTGTATTAATCTAGCTTATTATGAATGATACATATAGATATGATTTACATAGTACATCGAACGCCCCAGTACTACGTACCGGTACGTACCGTTAAAAAAATGATTTACAATTATTTGTCACGCGGGATACTGTATGCGGCGGCAAATGGTAATTATTAAGTCATGCCGAGATTCTTGTGCAGTTTATTTGTTTAATTTCCATTTTAGATACGTAACGTAAAAATAAATGATCGATACAATACGTAGGAAGAGTACTACTATTCTCATCATAGATTTTTCCTGTTCAACCATGAATGTATATATTAACTCACTTTTTTTGTTGTCCGTAGCGATAATGCGAATAGTATATAGCGGTAGCAAGGGAGGCCCAAGAGTACCGATCATATGACCCGATGCATAGCGCCGACACACAATTCTACAATAAGAATGATTATGAATCTGCCCGACCAGGTTGCATTGGTTAACTATAAATAGTAAATAAACTCTTTTTGACTGATTTACTTATTTGTGCCGGTAATACAACCCAAAAAGAAAATTGAATTTTGTACCAAAGTCAATTTAAACACTAGTTTTTGAGTATCTCACTGATTGGCTATTTTCTTTTTAGGAGTTTGTATTACCGGCACAAATAAGTAAAGTAAAGCCTTCTTTGACTTTACAAATTTAGAAGTGAACGCCAATGGAATGATCGTGCCAAGAAATCTATAATTCGGAAATCATTTAACGTTAAAAACATTCTACAGCGACAGTATTTCTTAGCAATAATTACTATTATTGCTATCGAACTGTACAAACCCGGAAATCTATTCCTTGATATGATTGTTTCCCCGATGATTATTTTTTATGTAAAACAATTTCATTGAAACAAATTTTCTCGGTGCCAATATTACCGGCAACCAAAATCCTGTTTATATCATTACAGAATAATTTGCGCAAGTTATTTGGTTGACATAATAATTTATTATTTATGCACTCGTATTACCCAAATCCTTTGTTTATTCCCAATTTAATCTGTTAATTACCCTCAGATGATGAAATTCTAAACCCTATGGTTGCTAAATTAATTCGCTTCGTATGATGTCATGTAGTGAACTAATCCTATCGTCATTTAATTATTATATATTACCTTTTTCAAACATTCTTGTTATTACGTATTAACCTTTGATCCGAATTATGACAGTAAAGTTATCAAACAGATCCAAACATGCATTTAATGTTAACTGCATACAGTAAACTGTATTTTCAAATACATATTAAAATAGTTATTGCCAAGAAAATAAAATGAGATTTTTATACTATACGTAATAAGAATACAAACGCGTGAGTATTATTTTGTTCATATAAAAGCACAAATATGGACACGCGTGAGGGCAAATTTGAATTCTTTTTTTAAACTTGTTAGTTTTTGGTATGATATTATAAATCAGCCAAGAGTGAATCAAAAACGTAATTGTTGATACATCGAAAATATAGCTTTGTATCACTTTGCCGAAACATTTAATGCCCTTCACTAGTTTCTGAAAATAAATAGCTGGGTTATACTTCAAACTGAAATCTCAGTTTTAAATATTGATGCCTTTATGCAATATAAGTTCTTACATTAACTTTTTTCTTTTATAAATTTTGCAAATAACGATAAATTTTTCATTAATGAGAGCTTTTCGAATTCTTGTACTGTTTACGATAGCATTATTGGTATTGCTTGACGCATATACAAATGCAGAACAAAATAATGATCCGGATTTTATGGTTATTGGTCTTAAAAAAAGAAATGTTGCCTATAGCACAGATATAGAAAATTTTATGGCATTAAAAAAAGCTTACATAGATAAAAAATATTCTAAACTAAGCAAGCGTCAATCTCCATCTTCGACTATAATGTTAACCGATGAAGGTAAAGATGCCGCTTATTTTGGCCTTATTTCAATTGGTAATCAAAATTTTAATGTAACTTACGATACTGGATCCTTGGATCTTTGGGTTCCGGATATTTCATGCCCTACCTCTATATGTGGGAGTCATAATCGATTTGATCCTTCAAAATCTTCTACATTTCAACCATCTAAGAACAATTTTTCCTTACCTTACGGTATTCCTGGTGATAACCAAACTGTTAGTGGTTATGAAGGTCAAGATACTGTCAAACTTGGTGATATCTCAGTCACACAACAGACCGTTGGATTAGCAGTAATTAATCCTTTTCAAGATCAAATAGAAGACGGAATTCTTGGTCTTGGGCCTGTAAATGTAGAAGGATTTAAAGTGAATGGTGTTATGCAATCGATAAAAGAGCAACATAAATTATCTAAAAATATCATTGGATTTCATTTGGCAAAAGAAAGAAAAGATTCAAGGGACGTAAGCTTTATGACACTTGGTGGTGTTAACCAAAAAGCTGTCGTAGGTTCAATTGAATATAATACTGCAAATGTTACTCTTGGGTATTGGTTGATCGCATTAAAAGATGTTAAGGTTGATGGAAATTCACTTGGTTTCAGGTCGTCAGCATTTTCAGCTGTTATTGATACTGGTTAGTACTATTTATTCTTCTTAATTTAATTATTATTAGAAATTAAAATTTAGTTTATTTTAGGTACTTCGTTAATATACGGTGTTCCTGCTATAGTTGATTTACTTCATGCCAACATTCCCGGCGCTATGTTTTATCAACAACAGTTTTGGGTTGTTCCATGCGGTACAAAATCTGTAGTTTCATTTACATTTGAAAGCGGTTCATATTCAATCGATCCTAGTGAACTTGTTGTGAAAACTAATCAATCAGATGAAATATGTATTTCAGGTATACAACGAAATACCGCAAACTTTTGGTTAATTGGTGATGTGTTTTTGACAAATGTTTTTAGTGTATTTGATTTTGATAATTATCAAGTTGGATTTGCTCAAACAACTGTAATGTATGATTTAAATACTAGTGGTAGTGCAAAGGTTTCTCCACCGATTCTCTGGAAAACTTTTATATTTATTTTGACTATTATTATTATTATTTTTTAAGTATTATTTAAGTTTAGAGTCTTTTATTAATAGAATTTGTTATTTCAATTCTAAACCTGTAAATTATGTTGCTTTGAAATTAACGTAAATTTAAATGCTGCATACGCTATTTTATAATTAGTATAAATTGATGTAAATTTTAAATAACTTTCAATGAATAATTTTATATACTAATGATATTTCGATTGCATAATTTTAAAGTATCTAGGTATGACTTATCTCCTTCAATTTATATATGTTATTTTTTAATATTGGTATTGTAAATATATAGAAATAGATATAATAGATATGCCTTTTCATTAGGGTTCTGCAAGTTTCGGGCACGGTGCCGTTAAAACATAGTGCCAGACATTCCAGGCACTATGTTCTAATTGCGCCCTATTTTTCATACTCTCACAATTATAAGAACACCGTTATACTGTGGTTACATTCAAAGTAACAAATCTTGTTATATAATTAACTTAAATACAATATATGCAAGGGTATGTTAAATATATACAAGAAATACATTACAGAAACTGTCAATTTAGCAACTTCAGAACTAACAATATAGTTTTACATTTACTATACGTTAGCAATACGCCTACTACTATTTTACTATACTTTTACTACAATTTTGTAAAAAGTCAAATTTTCGATTTTTCGTAAAATTATAGTAAAATAGTAGTAAAGTAGTAGTAAACTGTAGTTACTATAAAGTACTTTACAAAAATCTTACATTTTTGCGGTAGGTGTAAATTAATTATTGGGTCGTCACGATGAATTTTTCATAATAAATCACAAATTTAGTTTCTTACGAGGTTTTTTGAAAACCTAAAACCTCGTTAAAACCTTGTTAATAGTTCTAGTAAAAAACCAAATTTGCCATTTATTATGAAAAATTTCTCTTGATAACCTATAATCTTAATAACTTACATTAGATCTAGAATATTTAATGTTATTGCAAAATTTTGATTTTTTGTAAAGTAGTTATATTGTTATTTTAAAGTAGTTTCTAAAGTCATTAAATTTGTAGTTTTTGTAATATCTGCAATATTACAGAAATCTTAAGGAGATAAAATATTTTAGATCTAGTGTAAATTATTAATATTTTATTTGTATTTATATGTTAGCAATATGCTTACTACTGATTACTACTATATTACTAGTGTTTTTATGAACTAAGCTCAAGTTTAGTTCAAAATTGAATTGAACTTGAACTTGAATATTTTTTAAAAAAAGTTTAGTTGAGGTTTAATATTAAATTTTTAAGTCAAGTTCAGGTTCAGTTCAGGTTTAGTTCAAAAGTTCATAAACATATTCAAGTTCAATAAATTATATATATATATTATATGTTATTAAAAATGATCTATCTCTAATAATAAATTTTTTTTTTTTAAAAAAATAACATAAAAACTTTAGATCTAAATATAAGTTACTTATATAATCATCAGTAGTTACTCTATAGTAAAGTCAAATGTTTACTAAGTAAATCAATTTACTTTATTAAGTAAAAGTTGTTTAGAAGATTAAAATATATATATCTTAAAAATTTTATATAAATTAAATTAATTAAATAAGTATTATATAATATTAATTATTATATATATAATAAAAATCTAAATTAAGTAAATAAAACTAAGATTGAATGAAAAATTGTTAAAAGTAGAATAATTGCAAAATTATTTATTATTACCTATTGAAAAAAATTTGTAATAATATTAAGTATGCATATATATATAGTAATTTTGCCTATCTTTAATTAGTATATTAAAAAAAAAGATATTATTATACGTAGAATTGTAATAATTAGTTGAAAGTAATATATTTAGTTTATAAATATGATGAATCTTTAGTTAAATTGTTATGTATAAAAATTACTTAGTACTTGTATATAATCTTAAACACATATTTTTAATTTAGTCAAATAATTCTGTATAACAATATTTTGTATATTATTTAGAAACTGTTTTTACATAATTTAGGAGTTAATTAAAATTAATTTAAGTCTGATAAAAATTAATTCAATTATAGTTGTCATTTTTTTGTATATATTAAAAATTAAATTACTATAGTAATCAAATTATTTCGATATTAAGTAAAAATCTAAGATTTGTATAGCAAAGATATATTGATATTTGTAATATATTTTATTATGATAAAAGGTAATAGTAATTAATTTTTTATATTTAGTATGAATTATGTTAATAAATATTTATATAGTGGTTTTTTTTTTAATTCTAAATTTATAATGAATTGTGTTTTTCTTTAAGAAAAAGAAGACAAATATAAGAAAACTTAGCTTTTGTAAATTTAGTTTTTAGATGCTTTATGGACTTTCATTATCTTAAATTTGTGAAGATTACTAGGTAGAGAAGAAAAATATATTAAAAATTGGAATTAGGTTTGTTTGTAATGCTAAATTAAGATTTTGATTTAGAGAGGTAAAGATAAAGATGGTATTTATATTAGATAGAGTAGGATAGCTTTTTTTTGGAGTTTTCAGAGTAGCATCACAAGATTGCTAATTTTTTTTTATGCATATTCTGGGATGCTTGTTTGTATTAACCATAAGGAACAGAAGATTAAAAGGTTGAGTTATTATAGTTAGAAGTGATCATAATGATATCTTTCAAAATTATAATAGATTTTTTGTTATTGTTTTATAAATAATAATACTGTTATAGAACAGTTTATTATTTTATTAGTTTATTATTCCGATATTGTATTTTATTATTTATTTTATTATTATTAA
>CAJVQC010000033.1:0-20226 GCA_910592285.1 Racocetra persica | reverse complement strand
TGTTGATAATAAATCATTACTAGTGTATTGAATCGTTTTAGCTGAATCTGCATAGTCTATTTCTTAAGAATTCAAGCCTTATTAAAATTCATTCTTTAGATTTTTATTTTTCATTCGCGACACTATATATTTTTAGCTAATTCGGCACGTTATATTCTTTAATTCGTAACTTTCTTCTTTTCGTGATGCATCTAGATTTGATTTCTCAATTCAGTATAACAGTATAATTAGTGCTAGTCTCGATATATAAATTTAATGCATAATATATAACTATACAAAATTTTTTAATAGTAATTCGATATGTGTTTAGATAATTGATTTCATAGTATATTGATTTCATTTATAGCATTTAATTAGTAGATACTAATGCATTCGATTGCATATTTAGACAATGCTACATATATCAATTCAAGTTATTCTAATATGTATATATTTAATTATCAATTAACAAAAATAGTTACTATTTTTTTTTATTAATTATTTACTATTTATTTATTAATTAATAAATTATTTGCATTAGCAAAATTAATATATATTTCCATAGCCCTTATCCTATACACATAAATGGATACCTATGCATAAAGATCTCTAAGCGCAGTTCTAAGTCCATACAATAAAATAAATGCATGTTGAATTCGTGATGAAAAAATCGACCTATAATATGCATGCCAAATTCTATACTATGTAAATGCATGTTGAATTGCTAATTCGTGAGAAAATTAAAAATCAAATTTATATTAGCGAAATTAATATTTTCACATCTCTTATCCCCTACACGTAAATGAATATCTAATGCGTAAAGATCTCTAAGTGCAGTTCTAAGTCTATACAATATAAAATCAATGCGTGTTGAATTCGTGAGGAAAAAATCATTCTAATATGTATGCCAAATTTGTAAAGAGTCGGTTGGTCTATGCAATACATCCTGAATTTGTGAGAAAAAAATTAAAGATCAAATATTGTGAATAAAAAATAATGAAATTGCTGCTATGTATGCCAAAATTCCCAAATAATTTGTCGAAATAATAGTCTAGACTAGCAAAATGTAATGAAAGCCTTTTTTTACTAATCACATCTAAAAATTATAAAAAGAAGAAATTGTAGCGTTAAATCATCTTCAAGTTGAATAAATTAGTGTTTTTTATCTATATCTTTGAATAAATTATTATAAGAAAAATTTTCCATTATCTTAATCTTTTTAATTCTTCTCATGTCGTCATTACTGAAGCGATGCTTAACAACGAAATTGACAAATTAGTGTTAATTGACATTGATGCAATCTTTGATATTGATGAGGAGTCTGACATGGATATTAGTGACAATAAACTTGATAATACTCTTGATAGAATTATGGATGCAACAGACGGTGTTGGGGAAGTATGAGAAATGAAAAATGATGACAAACCCCCACAGGATTTAAATAATACAGAAAAATCCAAAACATTTCATTTATCTGTTGATAGTTATGAAGAATGAATCAAAAATCTTGAGAAGGCAGGGTTTAATTATGTTAGACATAAACATAGAATAAAAGAAAGTGGCCCTAAAAAAAAATATAGGTGAACAAAACGATAGCACTGCCATCATTATAGCACATACAGTAGTGCTGCTGGGAAGGATTTTAGTAAAAAGTCACAACTTTCACAAAAAGAAACGAAAAAATGTGGATGCAAAAATTACATTAAAATAGCACACCCAGTTGATTCAACAATAATAATCCTGCAACACTATTATAAACATATTAATCATCAACCCAGCCGGCTATTAGATTTATGCACGCTTCCCCTGTCTGACAATATACGCCATTTCATTAAGCAACATGCTTTAGAGGGAGTGATACTCATAGTATCCAACAACTTTTGTGATACCAGAGAATCAAACTTCAAGATCGTGTGCAGCTTTTGGAACAGGGAACAGAATCTCAAAATATTCAATCATTACAAGATGGTCTAGTAACAAAAGATGATATTTATACTATTATACATAATACAATGAAATTGTGTGCCTATCTTGATAATGATAAATTAAATTCTTTAATAAAGTGGAAAGAGAAATTAAATTGCGCGAGTAGGTGTTGCTTACTTAATTGCGGTGACAATGATAGAGGGTTCATGTTTGTTTTTCAAACAGAAAAGCAAAAAGAACTAATAAAATTTGCAAGGATGATATGCTTGGATGGTACGCATGAGTTGAATCAACATGAATACCACCTCTTTATGCTCATTATTCAACATCCAGCAACAGGAAGTAGATACCCGATCGTGTTTTTAATTAGCAAATTCAAGCGATCAGTTACCTTAAAAGCTTGGCTTGATTTTTTAAAGAAAAAAATAGAGAATGGAATCCAGATATCTTCATAGTCGATGATGTTGGTGAAGAGATCAAAACTGTTAAAGAATGCTTCCCGAATAGCAGTGTATTATTATACTATTTCCATGTTTTGTGCTCCTGGCGTCGCAATCTAAATCATCATTGTGGCGTTAATAAAGATCCACACAAAGTAATTATTTGGAAAGATCTTTGACAGCTAATGAAAACTGAAGAATGAGATGATTCAGAGGCGTTAAAACAGGTTACAGAAGCAATTAATAAATGGAAACAAATAAATATAGAAACTACAAATAAATTCACGGAATATTTTAAAAAGTGATGAAAGCCCAAGTACGATAAATGAATGGTTTGCCTATGAGGGGTTGCTAGAGACATGATGGATACAAATAATTTAATAAAGGCATTCCATCGAAAATTAAAATATGTATATATGAGAGGAAAACCTAGACAACGCCTCGATGGTGAAGTATACCTACTTGTTGAAATAGTACTCCGAGATTTGGATTTCTCTGTTTTCTTGGATGACTTGAATATCGGAAGGATGAATCCACGAAGATGACAACAACGACTCTGAAAGATTGAAGGAGCAAAAAAAATTAATCAGAACAATATTTACAATCTTAGCTCAGATACTTGGATTATCCGTTCTATGACTAATGCTGATATTGAATATACTATTAGAAGAAGTAATGAAGAAGATAATTTAAACACTAATTCATATGTTTGTACTTGCCGCGATTTTAAGGTACGCCAATTACCATGCAAGCATATATTTGCCGTGCTAAGTCGACTTCGGATCTCTGAAGATAACATAGAAGAAAATAATCAACATATCCAACTTCAATATCCCACGAAAATTAATATTTTTAGTTCTTCCAGCTCTTCTCATTTACCTGCGAATTATACTAATACAGGAAAAAATGAGTTAAAAAAATTACAAGAAGAACTTGCAGCAATAATTACAGAATGGAAGGATAAAAATAATCAGGATATTCATAGTCTACGGCTTACCCTCCAACAAGCAGTCCAAGTGGAAAGAGCGAGAATTGCAAGAATCGACACTGTACCATTAATTACCGGCAATGACACCAAATACAAAATTTAAAAAACAAGATAGATTTTAATTTAAACAGTATAATATAAATTGTGACACGTACATTACCCGAGTAACTTCTTTTAAATAATCCTAAGTTTACATAAAAAATAAGATATAATATATAAGTTATTCTTTATGTCCTAATTCTGTAATATTAGAGTAATAAAAAAAAATTTTAATAAATTCGCTTTCATATACTATATAAAAAAAAAAAAAAAAAAAAAAAAAATTAGACTTCACAAAATTAATTTATAACTTAAAATTATAATAATACAGACCTGCCACTCGACTTTTTTTTTTTTTTAATTTATAATGTCCACCCGGTTACTCAACTATATACGTATAATTTTTTTTAAATATCTTAATTTTGGCCTTAGGTTCGTTTCGTTTTAATTATAGTTTATTCCTAATTAATCGTTTTTACATTCCAATTTAAAATAATTATGCTTGTTAAATCGGGAAGTATGCAAGTAACAAAGAGAAAATCGGGAAGTATGCAAGTAACGAGAAAAGATCTTTTTTTTCGTACAAGATACATGCACAAGTTAGGATTAGCCAATAAAATAAGAGTCGGAAATAAATTCGGAAATGAAAGTCGGAAATGAGTGCGGAAGGTCACGTTGACGATTTCGCCCAATCGGAGATGAGATCTACCTGCGGCCAATAGGAATCGTAGAAAAGGGGGTGAAAATTAGTAAATGCCAATTTTTGTTGGGGATGAAATAGGATGATGAAACATCGACTTATTTTAATATGAAATTTTAAAATTTTTAAGGGATATTTTTTTTAGGGTTTAGGGCTAGTGTTTATAATAAAAAAGTATAGATTTTAGTAGGGATATTTCTAAATTGTTTTAGCATCATCCCCAACAAAATTTATTTTTTACTATACTTATTATAATTAAGAAGTGTTTATTTCGAAATAACGCACATAGGCGTACACGAAATAACGCGCAGGTGGGCGTTATTTCGAGTTTATACGGTAATTAGTATCTCTAAAGGTTGTTAATCAATAGAAAAATTTTCGATATTCTCAATCTTGATTGGCTGATTTTGGGGTCAAAACAAATCGATGCATATGCCCTAATTACAGAATTACCTAAATATAACGATCGATTCGAATCAAAAAAGGTAACCTAACAAACACTTCTGTAAAATAACATTACCCAAGTAAATTTAATCTTACCGAGGTACTTATATACGATCTTTATTATTCGATTTCGATCACAAAAAAAAAAATATCCATTTTCTGTATATAAACATTTTCTTCGGTTTCTTCGATAATTATTAACTTAGAAGGAACATATTATCGAACGGTTAGGATGCAATGAAATCAAGTATCAGAGTAGTTGACCGAAGTATACAGTATAAATTTCGAGATAAGGTTTATGTTTTAGAAGCTATATTTCTTTTAGGACTTGGATCAGGATAAGCTTTTCTATTCGTCAATCAAAATTTATCTGAGATTACCGTAAAACGCAATCGGGTATTTTACACGTAAATAAACATTTGATTTATATCTCGGGTATATTGTATGGCAGGAAGTATATTGTGTGGAAGTATAATATGAAGAGGATATACTAACCCATTAGGAACAAAAATATACTACCGTATCTCATTAATCATGAGCGGCTCTTTTTAAAAATTAAAGTTCTTCTATAAATGAAAAGCGTGTATGCGCTTTAAATTTTGACTGCAATAGGGTTCCTCAGCTATATAATATACCTGGTTATTTCATAAATTTTTCTGTCAAGTATTTTGTTTTAGATCCCGAATATTCTAGTCAGTGATTACCAAAACTGCCATTGATTTATACCCGGGTCTTTTACAAATACTACATCCGGTAACCTTTTACGGTATTCGTTATCAGTTGATTTTCGAAAAAGCTTGTCCAGATCTGAGCACTAATGCTCCTCTGTCTCTATGTCTAAAAACAAAAAAAAAAAATATCATTAAAGACACGGCAATTCGTAGATTATATGCATGTCTCAGTTAAGGGAGGCCATGGTGGTGATGGTTGTGTAGCATTTCTGCGTGAAAAATTTAAGTCACGAGGTCCACCTTCAGGTGGTAATGGAGGTAGAGGTGGTCACGTAATATTTGTCGCATCGGCAAATCATTCATCACTGCATTCAGTCAAAAGACAACTCGTTGGAGGTAGGGGCGAAAATGGAAAAGGCCACATGAAAAATGGATCAGCTGGTAAAGATATAATAATCCCAATACCTTTGGGAACGGTTATTAAAGAAATCGATCCACCATCAAAGACATTGATTAATGAGAATGACATTAACGATGAAATTAATGAAGAGACATTGATAGAAAAACGGCGCAAAGCCGCATGGGTTCATTACCCAAAATACGATGAAAAAAATCCACAAAGTACATTTTTTTTTGAAGCCGAGAGGATGATTAAAGAAGAAGATCGATTTCGTCAGTTACAAAAAAAAAAGGATGCAGAAAATAAACTCACATTAGATTTAACTGTGCCGAACGAACAATATATCGTTGCGCATGGAGGTTTAGGTGGAAAAGGAAATCCCTATTTCCAAACAAACGCAAATAGATCACCAAAATTTGCAACACGGGGTATCGAGGGACAACATAGATTTCTTGAACTTGAAATTAAAACAATAGCAGATGCGGGTCTTGTAGGTCTTCCAAATGCAGGAAAATCTACATTACTAACAGCCATTTCTAATGCACGTCCCAAAATTGCACCATATCCTTTTACAACACTTAATCCATTTATTGGTACGGTGGATTATGCGGATCGATATCAACTAAAAGTTGCAGACATACCTGGTATAATTCACGGAGCTCACAAAAACATTGGACTTGGACACTCATTTCTTCGACACATCGAAAGATCCAGAATTTTAGTATATGTTATTGATTTATCAGGAACAGCTCCGTGGGAAGATTGGAAAGTATTGCGAAATGAACTTGAATTATATCAAAAAAGATTAACAAAAAGGCCATCATTGATAGTAGCTAATAAAGCTGATATTACCGAGAGTGCAGAGCGAAATTTACCCATAATGTTAGGCAAAGCAAAAGAGTTTGAAATAGAAAACGAACAAGTGCTCGAAATTGTTCCGATATCGGCAAAGTATGGAAAGAATATTGTTAAGGTGACAAGTTTGTTAAGGCAAATGGTTGAAAAAATTAATGAAAAAGAAATAAGTAATACAGAATAAATAGTACAAAATCATAGATAATAAATTATAATTTGCACATTCTTTATTATTTAGTTCTATGTATTTTTGCTATTACATACAACCAACCTAATGTGCGCAGATAAAAAAAAAAAATACTATCTTAAAATTATTTTAAGTAAAAAAAAAAAAAACGAGTTTTGGTTTTAGTGATAACGGCACAAGAGCTTAAAAAAAAAAAAAAAAAAAGGAAAAAAAAGCCGATGCTAGTTATTCGTTAAATTCGTTAGATACTAATAGAATCATGACCCCAACCCTCCAAGAAAGTCCTCCGGGAAAATCTTTTATGCAAGATGGTTAATACAAACTTTAACACACGCAAACGTAAAAAAAGGTCATTCCGGTGTACTCAATTCGGTGAATAAAATGAATGGATTAGACAAATGGATTGTTCTTTTGATAATATACATGTGCAAACTTCATTTAGAGTGAAGAGGTTCACCAACTAGAACCAATATCGAAGAAAATTAATATATAAATTAGAAAAAAAATGGAAAGATCAATAATGCTAAATAAATACTCACTGTTTTTACCGCGTAGTTTGATGCCTAGCACCCGCTCCAGTTTTGAAAGAACTTGTTGGTTTGGGATAGTGCGACCCATTTCATAATCATTAATCTTTATCAACCGAGAAAAGAGAATTTAAATATACATTTCATTCTGTTAACAAAACTAAAAGAAAGCAAAGTGGAAATAACCTACAATATTTGCTTTTTCATTAATCTTCTGGCCTAGGTCCTTTTGAGTAAGACCTTTAGCTTGTCTAGCTTGTTGAATGGCTTTTCCAACCGACAAACTAATCTTTGGTGGTGGTGCAACCTCATTCTCCCGATCAAGTTTGGCAATCTTTTGATGATCGGTGCTAGAATGACCTTTATTAGTTCCACCAGCAACTAAACAAAAGAATAGGACAATTGTTTAACACCAAGCTTTTAAAGGAATTGCTTTAGTTGCGGGTTTTTTGAACGCTTACCTTTACGTTCTATCCCAACAACGGCACCCGCGCGACGAGCTGCGTTAATCGCAGCGTCACCTTTAGTGACTTTGGCATGCTCAGCACGTTTTCGAATTACAGTAACACTGTCCCAATCAGTAGTTTCACTCATTTTTTTTTAAAAAGACCAGGTTTACTGGGTTAGTTGTTATGCATATGACTAAGAAGCTTATTTTAACGTTAACACGGACTTCACGGTACAGCAGTATTACCATCTTACCAATATACTCACGTGATATGTACGACTTTCTTCGACTTTCTTTGGGCGCAGAAAAATCTGTACACGTAACGTGTGGCAATTTTTTGCCAATTGGACAACAGCCAATGGGCCATTAGCCATGGCCAAACTAGGGATGTTAAATTGCGAATCCAGTCCGGTCCGATCCTAGGATCTAAAAAGACGGTCCTGGATTCGGTCTTGAAAATACAATACATTTTATATGACTTAGATCCTGCATCAGATACTGAATTGAATTCATCAAATAAGTTAATCCAATCAAATTAATTTTGTATTGTTATAATAATTCAATTCAGAATCTAAGTCTTATAAAATGTATTGTGTTTTCATGTGATTTAAGGATCGAATCCCTACCAATCCTTGAAGGATCGGACCGGACCGGTCAGGATTCGATCCCAAAGGACCGATTAACATCCCTAGGCCAAACAGCCAAGTGACAATGTGCGTGCGTGCGTGCGTGCATAACTAACGTATAGTCAATCCTTGCATATAATAATAATGATATATATATTATATATAATATACGTAATAGTGCGATAAATAACGCTTAAGTAAGGGATTTCTTTGTCACCCAACAATTAATAATAATTAATAAAAATTAATTATGAATGAGAGAAAAAAAAATTCACAATTTTGTTATCACTATAACACCGAAATTGTAAATTTGTGATTATTTAAGATTGCCTGCAGATGTCTGCATCTTTCTCTTGACAATTGCAATAAAAACTTGTAATCCTGATCATGAGTTCCTTTCTTGACCAAGGTTTGGGGATTTGCGTCACCTGTTACACGATTATGTGGCACGGCTTTTCTGCAATCATAATCGCACTTATCATTCCTATCAAAAAAAACGTGAATGTCAGCCATCCACTTATCAATTGGACAGACAATACGCCATAAATCAAGGCAAGGACTCCCTCTGTGCTTGGGTTCGGTGTGTGTGATCAAATGTCTGATAAACGAAGACAAGCTGTCGCCCCGAAAACCAAGCAAGCTATCGCACAGAAAAAGAGACGTAGACGTACTGAACCAGTTGTAAATTCTCCTAGTAACATGCCTAGCACACCGACTAAACACTCACCAATGTCACCTGTACTCTCTCCAACGTCTCCAAATAAAATGTAAGCTCTCAACATTAATGATTTTTACCTTCTTATGTGTCACCGGTTTTAATTTATTCCTTTTAAGCTTCTTAATCTCGCATTCGAATTAATTCTTTTATGATGATTACTCCTTCTCAGTTATCCACATCCACTTTCTACAAACTCGCGTCAACAAGCTAACGAAGAGCGTTCAACTTCTTCTGCTGCCTCCTCTTCTGCTGAAGAAGAACCTGAAAAATTATTAACTGAAGATGAAGAAGATTTGGACGATTATTGTAAAGGAGGTTATCATCCGGTAAAAATTGGTGATATTTTTAACGAAGGTCGATATGTTGTCATACGAAAGCTAGGTTGGGGCCATTTTTCGACAGTCTGGCTTGCTAGAGACAATCGGTAAGGCAAAATTGTCAATTGTTTGTTGAACTTTTCAAATCTATTCGAGGTATTATTTTTAATTCAATTTATTCAAAAATTTCTAACAATTTTATATTCACATGTATTGAATTTTATTTTTATTCAAGTCGTAATCGACATGTCGCTCTTAAAGTAGTCAAATCGGCACCTCACTATACAGAAACCGCTTTAGACGAAATTAAATTACTACAAAAAATCGTTGACGCAAATCCGGATGCTCCAGGCCGGCGGCATGTTGTTGAACTTTTGGATCATTTTCAACATCGCGGTCCGAATGGTGTCCACGTTTGTATGGTATTCGAAGTATTAGGAGAAAATTTATTAAGCTTAATAAAACGATATAATCATCGTGGTGTTCCTGCTCATTTGGTAAAACAAATAACTAAACAAGTACTTATGGGATTAGATTATATGCATAGGGAATGTGGGATAATCCATACTGATTTAAAACCAGAAAATGTATTGGTTTGTATCGATAACGTAGAGGAGGTTGTTAAGAATGAACTTTTGAATGGTGTAAAACCACCGGCTACTTCTAAAAAAGACCTACATCTTCGTATTACTGGAAGTCAGCCTCTGTCATCACCATCTTCAGGGTCTCCGTCTCAAAAATCTATAAATGCGTCTGAACAGACCATATTGTCAACACAAGGTATGTCTAAAAATCAGAAAAAAAAATTAAAACAAAAATTGAAGAAGAAAGCTGCAAAAGAAAATGAATCATCAACAAATGGTGTTGAAGAAGATAAAGATGTTGACGATGAGGGAGATGGTGTAAGCAGAGTTGAAGATAATTGTGATAAAACTGATGATATCGTTTGTGATACACGGGAATCAACAACGTAAGCCTATTTTCCCTTTAGCAAAACTTAAAATTATTCATTTAATTTAATAGAAAAAAAAAAATTTCCGTTTAATTTAATTTAATAATAAAAAAATTTTTTTCTTCATTTTTAGAGATATTTTGGAACGTAACCTTAATGAAATTTCTCTTGTTGATTCTATCTCGCATAATAATTCGTCATCCTCCATAGCCATTTCTCCTACTTCTCAGACGAAATTATCACGAAAACCATCTACATCTGCAAAATGGACCACACCTGACATAATTACTGTCAAAATCGCCGACCTCGGTAATGCTTGTTGGGTAGATCACCACTTCACCAACGACATTCAGACAAGACAATATAGAAGTCCGGAAGTCATTCTAGGTAGTCGTTGGGGTGCCAGTGCTGACATCTGGAGCATGGCTTGTATGGTACGTTTCACTATAACTTTCACAACTTTCATTTGTAATTATATCATTAAATGATATCCTATATCGTGTTTAGGTATTTGAACTTTTTACAGGGGACTACTTATTCGATCCACAGGCTGGTTCGCGTTATAATAAGGATGACGGTATGGGATGCAATTTATGAATTTTATTATTATTATTATTATTATTTTATTATTATTTATTTTTACTCATTATTATTTTACTCATTATTATCTATTACTTTTTTTTACAGACCATATAGCCCAAATTATGGAATTATTAGGTTCTTTTCCGAAACACTTGGCTTTGAACGGAAAATATTCAAGTGACATATTTAATAAAAAAGGTAGTGTGATTATTCAACAACTCCGGAATCATGAATATATGATAATATATTTAACTTGCACTATCCTGACTTAAGGGGAACTTCGGCACATTCATAAACTTCGTCACTGGAAACTAGCGGACGTTCTCCAAGAAAAGTATTTACTTCCACGTAATGATGCAGAATTTATGGCTGATTTCCTATTACCAATGTTAGATTTGAATCCGGATAAACGAGCAACTGCACGACAATCATTGAATAATCGATGGCTTGCGTGTGATTAGGGATGGTAAAGTTTAGGGTTTAAATTTAAAACCTTTAGGTTCCAAATTAAAAAGCCAAGATTCAGGTTTTTATATAAGATCCAAACCTAAGTTAAACCTGGTTTGGTTCAAAACCAAATTTTAAGGGTAGAGGATCCACAATTTGCTTTTAATAGTGAAAATATAGTAGATCATTTTACAATAGTTGATCAATTATATTCATGTTATTTATATTGTACTACTTAGGAAAATCTTGTACCACCTAGAAAAATTCACGAGTAAAAAATCCATGTAATCATTATATATATTTTCTACCCTTAGAACCTGGTTTCAATATTTTGTAAAATATAAAAAAAAATAAAAATATATGTATTAATAAACTTTTAGAATATATATATTTTGATTTTTTTTGAATAATTTTATTTAATATGCCAATATCGATTTATTTAATAAAATTTTAATTTTTATGTATATGTGTATATAGTGATCAATAAAATATATATAGTATATTTAAGAGTATTTATTTATGTATTAAATAATTAGATTATAATTTATATAATTTATTTTGAATTTATTTAATATTTACTGAAGATGAAATTTACTATATATTTTTAATTATTTTTATATAGGCAATTTCTATTTGTACACGGGGTGTATGTACACGGGCAATATAGATATCTCAAAATGTTGATTATGAAACCACCTTTTGACTCCTAACAAAAAAAATTCCTTGCGAAATTTTGGTATAATCTATACCTTGCTTGATCCCAAACCCACCCTTACCCTAACCATAAGTGAGGGTTTAATTTTTCGTTTGTAAAAATTGTTTTGATTAGTATGTCGCACGAATATGTAATTCAATAAATTATACCCGTGTATAAACACTATGTGTAAACTAATAAATTTTCTTTTATATAATCTATAAAAAAATTTATTTTAAATTTTAAAGCTAAAATTAAATTTTAGAGTTTAAGATTTATTTAAAATAAAGGTTAGAGTTTTTTAGAATACTAGATATTTTTTTTTTGAATGTTAATGGTAAGACCATGTCTCTGACTTTATTAAAATTTAATTTAATTCTTCTACAATGAAAAAAGAATTTTTACAAGAAAAGAATCTATTTAAATTATATTAAATATTTTTACTTTGTATACCAAATATTAATTATTAAAGTTATTTTTAAAAAACAATATACAGTATTATAATAGAAGTTGAAATTAGAATATAATTAAATTTAGAGTTAAATTCTTGTTAAATCAAAATATAAATTTTATAATAATATATATATATATATATTGAAACTATTAATAGTCATCAGTATCTTTTATTAGATCAAAGTATATATACAAGTATATATTATAACTATCTAAATTATTAATATGATATCATTTAGTTTTTTTTATACTGTAGATACTCAAGTATGGTCTGCTATACTAGTTAAAACTATTGCCTATATTAGAGACTGCATCAAGCTAGCTAGTAAACTATAACAAGATAGTTTTGCTTTAAAAGAATTTTTAATTATATTCAAATAACTAATTTCTTTTTACTTTATCTTTTTTTTTGCAACTATAATTTATTTTTAATTCTATTCTAACAGTTACAGAATATGTCCTTATTATTGCAGGTCAAATGAAGTAATGTACTAAATTTTATATGTAAATTTTTACAAAAAAAGCATTAAATTAAAAAAATATATATAAACCCTTCTTGAAACTTTAAATATATAGTATAGTCAAACCTCCATAAATGCAACGTATACAGACTAGCCTAAAACATGTATTTAGAGAGGTTTGCATTTAGAGGGAGCCAATCAAATTGTAGCTTTTAATATTTAATTTGCAGACTTGTATAACAAACTTAAATACTGACTTCTGATTGGCTACGTGTATTTAGGAAGGTTAGTATGATATAAAAAATCTTTTGAGTGAACGTGTATTTGCAGAATATAGAATGTGCATTTAGCACTAATGATTTCATACAGCCAAGACAAAAACGTGCATTTAAAGAGGTATTGTATTTATAGAGGTTGCATTTATAAAGGTTGCATTTAGAGAGGTCAGACTGTATATTCTTTGCTATTTTATAATTTCTTATTAAAAGCCTTGTTTCTTAATCACTGATAGTTCAAAACTAATCTTTTACTAAAGTTGGACAATTCTTACTATATTCTTTAGATCAAAAATCTGAATTACCTAAAGCAATTATATGATTGGTTAAAATAATCTTTTAAAAATTAAAGAAAATTTTACTAAGCAACGGCTTCTTTTATTTCTAAGTAAAGTTGTAGAGGAGGTTCTTCTGGTTCTAATAGTAGTTAAATCATTAAAATTAGTTTAGTAGATCCCAAGATACTTAGGGTTAAAGAAGTGAATATAGAGATTTGCAAATTGATGGTTATACAAAGTATTCACAATAATACTTTGTGTAACTATTAATTTGCAGATTTCTATATTCACTCCTTTAACCCCAAGTATCTTGAGATCTATCAAACTGATTTTAATGATCTAACTACTATTAAAACTAGAAGAACCTCTTTTTACAACTTTACTTAGAAGCAAAAAAATCTTTGTTTAGTAAAATTTTCTTTAATTATTAAAAGATTATTTTAACCAATCATATAATTGTTTTATAGTAGATAAGTCAGTTATTTGATTTAACTTTACAGAGGTCATAAAGACAAAAAATATATTAACTTTAGCAGAAGATTAGTTTTGAACTACTAACAATTAAGAAATAAGGCTTTTAACAAGAGATTATAAAATAACAAAAAATATATATTTAAAATTTCAAGAAGATTTTGTATGTATTTTTTTAAATAAATTAAATTTTAATGCTTTTTTTACAAAAATTTACATATAAATTTAGTGTATCAACTTATTTGATTTATAAGTAACTGCAATGGAAACCTTTATTAAAGGATATGTTTTATGACTACTAATATATATTTTTTTTTCAGCATGTCCTACTACTGTTTTATTAAGATATAAACCAAGCAAAAATTACAAGAATTCTTGACTATAGTTATTTTTTTATCTGCAACAAGTAACTTACTCGATTTAAAAACCCAGGTGCAATATTGCCTAGTGGCTATTTACTTCCTTCCGGGCCCCTAACTTACTAGAAATATAAATTCTTTGATTATTGACCAGTGCTACAAACTGTATCAGTATTATCTTTTCTTTTTACAAAATGAAATACAAACACAAAATCAAAGAGCAAAAAAGATAAAAAAGGTGATATCTTGGTATCTAAATTTAATCTACTTAAACAAAAAAACCAAAGTAACATATAAAAAAAAAAACAAAATAAAAAAAAAACAGAAATAGCACTATTAAATTTATGCTGAATTGTAAAAATTATATAGTACTACTAAATAAACTAGTTTAAACTCTATACTAGTTATTTATATCTATATTAAGATATATGAAATATCTATTCTTGAGTAGAGATCCAAGTCAAAATTTCTCTTGCAGTCCTACTAGGTATCAGTATAATATCCTGCAATGTATTCTCATACGTATACTTGTTCCTGGGCAAAGTTGATGATTGCTGAGATTGTTTCTCTTCTGGCAATCTCAGTGTAAATACTACAACCTCTTGAGGTAACCAATCAGACATTTTTCATCTCAAAGTAGACATGTACTTTTGTATGTGACTTTTTTTTTTTAGCATCGATTGTTGTTGTCAATCTTTTGATAGAATACACCAAATTTTTTACTTTTTGTTAAAATTTTGTAAAGAACAGAGAGTGGGTCTTGGTATAGGGTTTTGGTTTGCAAGTAGTTTTAAACTTTGATAAAGAGTATGTTGAAAACTTGCTTGTTGTTCTTCTTCAGACCAACTAACTTTAACTTCGTCAACAGAAGCTAGGCTTCTATTAAAATTTTTTACACAAGAGCACCACTTTCTGCTAGTTATTTTATATAAGAACACTTTTAACTTGCTTGCTAAATATACAAAAAAGTTTGGAAGAAAACAACTATAAGCCTTAACCTCTGTAAAAACTATTATTTTAGTTGTCTCTTCTACTTTCAACAAGTTTTTTATTTTTGTTAGTCGAATGTTTGGTATGAATAATCATCAGAGAGAGTTGTGCTGCATGACTGCTAATATCTAATTTATTTTTATTTTCATTACAATACTATTGTTAAAATACTTTTGATTATACAATATATAAGCTTCCTTTTTCTATTTTTCTTGTTTATTCTGCTCTTTTTGATAGATTACATAGCTCTCAAAAGTCTTTTCTTGCTTTTTTTTTTTTTTTCTATTTTATGGATTTGTATTCTTTTCCTTTTTTTAAGACAATTATTCTACAAGTCTTTTTTAAGAGTATTTTTCTAAAGGTCTTCTTCTTTTTTAATTTCTTTAAAGCTATTTTTAGTCTTTTGGTTTTTAGTTTTTGATTAGTTTACTTGTATTTTTTTTTTTTAGAGTCAAGTATTTTCCTTTTTTTTTTTTACTCTTTGGACTTGGTTTTTTTTCTAAAAACTTCTTTTGTATCTTGATATATTCTTTTTGATTTTCTAATAATTCTAATAAGATATCTTTTGCTATTTCTAATAATATATCTTTTTTTTTTTAATTCTTAACTCAACTATTTTTTCTGCTATTTTAATTTAGATTATGTTTTTTTCTAAATATATTAGTAGTTGTATAAAATTTAGTTTACTAAATCTTTTTTATTATAGATCTTTTTCTTTTTTTTAATTTTTAATATTGTTTCATGTACTTTTTCTGCTTAGTAAATATATAATTTTTATTACCCAATCTATTATATTTCTCTGTGAGTTTTTGACTTGTATATTACTAAGACTTTTGTTTTCTATTAATATTATTATTAACATTCTTGGTTTTAATTCTTTTGCTATTTTGCTTAGAGTTTTTTTTATAAGACCTTCTATATTTTGCTTCTTGATTGTTTGTTCTAATATTTCTTTTCTTTTATTAATTTTTTGTTGTCTTTGTTTTAAGATTTTCTCTTTTTGCTAGACTTGTACTTTTGATTTTCTATTTTGATTCTTTCTTTTTCTATATATTGCTTTATTACAAATATTTCTATGAATATCACAAAATACTGAATTAATGATTTAAATACTGTTTGTTATAATACCTTTGTTATTTTTTTTTGTTTTTAAAGTCTCTTGTTTTAATCTTTTTATAATTTCAATTTTATTTTAGCAGTTTGTTTTTTTTGTTGAATTTACATCTTTTTTTTAATTTTTTTCTTTTTATACTAATTTGTTATGACAGTTTTGACTACTGTTTTATTGTATTATTTTATCTTTTTTTTGTTTTTGGAGTCTTTTGCTTCAACCTAATTCTAATTTTAACTTTATTTTAGCAACTTGTTTTTCTATTATTCTCTATCTATCTTATCCTATTAGTTATATCTAAATCAATTATAATATTGTTTATTTTTTCACTTATAATGTATCTAACTGGGTCTTCTCCTTTTATATTGCTTTTTATAATAATAGTTGTTGCTTTTTCTAAGTACAAGTTTTGTATATTTAAGTTTTTCTAACTTATATTGCCAAAGTCCATTTACTTGTGTCTTTGCTTTTTCTTCTATAATAAACTTTTTTTAAAATATTCTGCTAATATTTGTTTTATAAGAATATTTTCTTTGATTGCTTCTACTTGTATCTATGCTTCTTCTAATATAATAAGTCTTTTTTTAAAATATTCTGCTAAAGTTTGCTTTATATAATTTGTTGTTTGTTTATTGTTGTTGTTTGTTGTTGTTGTTTGTTATATTTATTTATTATTTTTATTTGCATTTGTTACATAGTTTTTAACATATTTTTTTTATTTATTTTTTATTACATATTGTGGATTTTGTATTACTAAAATAAATCTGCATTATAGAATCAAGATCGATTTCAAAAAATTCATAAAACATTGATAATTTTTTATATTTCCTTCTATATCTTTGTTATTTCTGTTTTTTTTATTCAAGTTTTTTAAAAAACTAAGTAGTTTTTGTAGTTTTCTTTTTTTTTTTAGAATTGCAAATCTGGTTTTCTAAACAGAAGGAATTTTCATATTTTTCAGAAAAGTACAGGATTTTTTATGTGACAATCAACCAATCAGAACCTATATTGTTAGCACATAATATAAACAGATAAATAATTATTAAACTATATAACCAATCAACAGGCATAATTTACATATTATTATTTCTCTTATAGTTTAACTTTGAAGTAAAATAAGTCACATTTTAGAAGAATAAAACTATTCATCAAGCTTATAATAACAATTTACAAGTATAAAAACTTTATTAAAAAAGTTTTTAATAAAAATTATATGTTTTTTATTAATATTCTTAAACTTTTATATAATTAACAAAACTATACTATTGTATATGTAAAACAACTTCTATTGAATTAAATATCCTCTAAACAGTATATAACTTTTAAAAACAATCTGTAAATTTATAGTAAAATCAATGTATTAATTATTTAAATAATAATAAATAAGAAAAAAAGAAAAAACAATATTGAACTTTGTGAATTAAGCAGTACAATATATTTTTATTACTTTTTACTATACAGTAAACAGTACTTCAACTCTTAGTAGATCTACCTTTTATTGCACGATTCAACACAATTCAACTTGAGTTTCTTAACAAAACATTCACTAAGAAGCTATTTAATTAGTAAAGTATTATATAGTTAGTTTATTTTTTTTTAAGTTTACTAATACCTAAAAATTCTGATTTTATATTACTATTTTATATAAATACTTGTGTAATATCGATCTCAGAATTCATCAGAAACGAATATCTCTCTTGCTGGTTTTCTAATAGCCTTTATATATTTTTTGTAATTTTTTGTTAATTTTTGTTATTGTAAATTAATATACAAAAGATTAATAAAAAAAGTTTTTTGTTTATAATAATATTAAATAAATTATAACTAGAGTTTTATTTTATAATATTTTTTTGTTTTTTTTTTAATTTAACAATTCTGTTTTTATTATTTTTATTGAAAGTATTAAAAAATTATTATTAACAAGTAAATATAATTTTTATATTTTAGTTATATATTAATAAAGACTTACTTAGCTTTACAATCTAGATATAATCTATTTAACAATAATTTGCTTCATATTAAATCTTTAACTTACTAAGAATTTAGTTTTTCAATTATAAATCAGAATAGCAATATGTTTATTAAAAAGCCAAATAAAAAAAATACAAAAAAAAATATATAGAGATATAAAGAATTACAAAAAATATACAAGTAAAAAGAGAAAATGATAAGAAAGTATTAAAAAAAAATTTTTGTTTATTCTAATATTATATTTATAAACTTGTGAAAGTTTTGTAAAATTATATATATACTTTAAAAATTTTTTTTTTAATATTAAGATAGTCTTTTGGTTAAGTATATTTTTTATTGTATTAAAATAGTTATTATATATATTTAAAAAATATATCTAATCATACTTGCACTTTTTAAGCACCTATTTAAGTAGTCTGCCTATTACTAAGTTTTATATTAATTGCTATATCTGCAACTAGATTAAAAAATTACCTATTTTAACCCTTTATGCCTATCTAATCTGAGACCTATATCAATTGATAACTATTTTTCTAGTTTTTTAAACTAGCCTTTCTGGTATATATTTTATTTAATAATTTAGAACTACTTTATTCTCAAATTAAACTTAACAAAGCTTGCAATATTTCTATTCTTACTATTTTATAATCTGTGCTTCAGTTTGATATATGTTCACCACTAGCAGCTTAGTTTTTACCTATTTTAAAAGTATATATAATACTATATTAAAATTTTGTTTATAATTTTTCCTCTAATTTAAACTTTTTTCTGCTTTTAACTATGTTTTTAACTCAAATTTGGCTAAACTCTGCTACTCAAATTTATTTCTGCCCTTGTAGAGTTTGCTTAAATTTTAAAACTTACTTCACAGAATATTCTCAATACTTTAGTAATTCTGCTATCTTTATCTAAATTTCTAATCCAGATAGCCTGATATGTATTATTTCTTTTTTTCAAATTAGATAGTAATCTAGTTAATATTAGCAATTTCACCTATTTATTCTATAGTAGAGTATTTATTTCTATCATTAAACTTCTAAGCTAAATGGTCTAATAATTATATATTTTTTTTCTGTATCTAGACAGGTATCTTCAAAAAATAGCTAATAGATCTTGCACTATTATTATAATATACTTGCAATTGCAAGAACTTTTATCTAAATTTTCAGTCTCTTTTTCTATTTATATTAGTTTAATTAGTATGAGTACTCTCAAAATAATTAGCTAAAGAAGCTAATTTTATAAAAGCAGGTTAGCTAAGAAAGCTTTTAGAAATTATATAATTTTTGAGTAATAAGTGAATAAATCAAATTATCAGATTATATAAATAAATATATATATATACAGTATATAGCTTTATAATAATAACTAACAAGTGCATATTTATAATTGTATATACATACATATGTATAAACATACAACACTTCTATAAATACATACAATTTGACTATATTAGATATTAGATATATTATATTAATATATAGATATACAAAATTAAATTTGCAATATATTTTTTTAAATTTTATATTATTTAAATAAGTTTTATTATATAAATAGATCTTTATATGAATAGAGATAAAACTCAAACATTCTATTTATATATATTAGATAGATTAACTAGTAAGATTTTTATATAATAAATTTAATATTGATCTTATAGTAAAGATCTGTAACTAATACTTGGAAATATTGTTACAGTACCGTGACCTTCTTAACAGCAGTACTATAACAATGACATGGCTACAGGGATCTTTTACAGGTTTATAGTGGTGTCTAACAGGTAAGTATAATTTCTACTACAACTAGAAACTATACCCTTCTGTCTGTGGCATTCGGGCAAATAATAGTTTATAGATAAAATATATGTTTTATTAGAGAGAATAAGATAGGCTATCCTTAGATTCCTATTCCTAAAGA